>ML873725.1:0-13717 GCA_009831015.1 Picea engelmannii | reverse complement strand
AGAAAAAACACTTACATATCACCATGAAATAGCATGCAAACCCTAGTTGTAAACCTTCCTTCAAGAGAAATGCCAAAAATGCCAAGAAATGCCTTCCTTCAACAAGTGCGCCTCACTAAATCAGCAAAACTACCCAAGTAGGGTGCTAAAATCAGACCTCACTAAATGAGTGAGTGTTGTGTTATGTCAAAATGAGGCTAAAACTTCTCAATATATAGTGTATCAATGACCTTAATTAATTTTAGGTCATAAAAATGACCGACAAGACCAGAATACTGTTTTTACATTAAATTGTCAAATTAAAACACTAACTGAGCTGTAAAAAAGGTAGAATCCCCTTCAAGGGAGGTGCTAGCCCCTTTTAGGGCAGATGAGACATCCAGGAGCAAAACGTTAGGCCCCAGGGGCCTCTCCAACATGCCACACGTGCCATTGCTGCCAAGTCTGCCTCCAAAAATGACCATGAAGCTGGATGATGTCATGGTGAGGATGGGGACGTTCTGAGCCTTCCAAGGCCAACGCTCCACTGAAAAGGGGTCATTCCCCTTAGGCCAGACTCTACCAAAGTGCCTCTGGTGAAACGTCCTCTTCTTCTCCGGTGGAAAACCTCGGTCAAACACTGTCCTGTCTCTGCCCCTCTAATGGCGTCTCAACAACCATCTGATGGGCTCTTCAGCCCCATGGAGGTCCGAACTGATCATCTCCCCATGTGTACCGGTCCAAATGGTACTTGTCCGTCGGGCATGGTCCTGCACATCAAAAGCTACGCCCTCCATGGGCTCATCAGTCACCGGGATCATAGCAATGTTTATCACGTTTCATCATCAATATTATCAAACATATGCATAAGACCCTAATACATCAGTCAATAGCTCAAAGAGATTACAAAAACCTACAATACATGACTGGAGGAAAAGACAAGACGTCCTATTGGGCTAGTATCCATAAGAAACGGGAAGTTTCCAGGAAGGTTTCATCCAAGCCATGTAAATGAGATGATGTGGCTAGGGGATGTCCAGTCATGTGGGTAGAGTGAGAGCTAGGGATGCATAATGTTATCTGTGGGTGCCTTTGTAGAAGGCGAGCTGTACCCGTCATGGATGCAATTTTTTCCAAGCCCTTTCTTGCCTTTTTTCTTTTCTTTATTTGATTTTTCTTCTTCTTTTTATTTTTATTCAAGGGCTAACTGGAAAACACTACCTTGGCATGGTGACCAGAGCTGACAGTGTTACCCACAAATACTTTCACAGAGATGAGAAGGTTGGCTTGTGATGAGACCCCCTTTCCCTTGGCCATGCAACCAAAGATCACTACCCTGGCATGGTAACCAAATGGTGGAAATGTCATACTGTTAGGTACCCATGAACCTAATAGGTTGGCTCGTGATGAGACCCCCTATCCTCTGACTAGGTCTTGTTTGTTATTTTCCGGGTCCCTCTTGTTTCTTGCTGAGAGGCCTTTTATTGCCTTCTCGGGGATCCCTAGGCGAAGCATCTCGAGGTTTCATTTTTAGGCTTTTGTCTTTTACCAGCTGTTTTTACCTTCTGGGCCTTTAGTGCCTTCTTTCCACGAGATAAGGTGCAATCCTACATATAGGTCAACCCAATGCCCGGACAAGGGGAATGGGATAAATGAGCGGGAGATGAGATGAAATAGTGGTGCTATGATGGGAGCGGATGATGGCTTTTCAGAAATCCCCCCAGTGGCAAACCAAGAACTATGGGCACAGGCTTGCTAGGGCACCCTGTCGATTTCCCCAAGCATGGTCAAGTGGGTCAATGTAAGATCCAAGCAGTTGTTAGAGATAAAAGGAATCAGATGCATATATTTAAAGGTTTTAATGACCAAAAGTGACACATACCATGATACCTGGACCAATTACCTCATGGAGCAAGAACCTCTTCCGATACAAGACCAAGCCGATGGTGATGGATGTTGCTGCTGCTGACAAGACAAATTTGATGGAAGAAGAAAAGGATGGGCCCTCCAGGGCCATGCTCAGGTCAATCCTGATCTTGGTACTCCATGTCTAGGACCTGTGGGCCTCGAGACATGATCTCCTAGTTATCCCTAAAAATTGGGGATAACATCTGGCTCTAACTCGGGGACATGTGCTCACCGTAGAGTGCATGAGAACCTCAGCATCTCTGGCATAACCTACAGACGTGCTCAATCTCGATAGGGGCATCAGTAACAAAAATGGGGCGGTAATGCCACCCCAGCATACATAGATATATATACTAAAATGAAGTAATCAATGAGTAGGAAGATGAAAGAAAACTTCTTACCCATACTTACCTGTTGGCTGGAATGTTGGGTGTAGTCAAACAACCAGTGAATCCAATCCAACAAGGTTCCTCGATACCTACCTTTGTGCTTCATCATAAACCAAAATAGTGATAAATCAAGCACAAAAATGTCATGGGTTAGAATATATATCATATCATTGTAAATCTCAAAGTCTAACTCATGGAGGCGGGTGGGAGGAAAAAAGTGATCCCAATGCATACTCTCAGAAGAGTGCTTAATCCATCTCAGGAATGGATTGTGAAAAGTCAAAGGTTTAGGAGACTGACTCGAGGAATCTGAATGCTGGCTACCTTGGACGTCTTCACAACTTGAGGCCTAAGGCGGGATTAGCAAAAACTGAAAGAATGACTGACCATTTCTAAAGGGGAGGTTGGAACACTATGATAATAGGCTTTTTCTTGAGGCACTCAACTTTCCCCTAAAATCCAGAATGAGGTTTTGCCTTACAAGAGACTTGGGATAAGGGACATGTTTCCAAACCACACCTTTAGTGACATAGGGAAGTAAAGTGATCAAAGGGGGGTGGAAAATCTCATCACAAGTATCCTGCTTCAGGGAAGTAACTTCCTTATTTTTATCAATATCTGAGCATAACGTTGGTTGATAACTTTCTTCATAGGATAAATCTAATTGCTCAGATGGATAGTCATCAAAGTCCTCAAGGTATGACCGAAAATTAATCGGAGAGCATAGCATTAGGTCATCCTTGGGTATCTGAATAAGGTCAGGTTCTTGTTGCCAGATGTCAAAATTATTAGTAACTTCATGTGATAAATGAAAAGGAAATCTTTGGAAAGGACCATCAATGTCGTACATGGAATTGTTATCATATCTAATCATATCCCATCCACGTTTCCCAACATGTATGAATTCATCAAAATTATCAACAAAGTCATATTCTTCATCATAACATGAAGGGATTAAAACATCCAATACTTCTTTGCTCTCTACATCATAAAATAAATAATCATTGAAAGTTTTGAAATAACTCAACTTGTTTAATCCTTCCTATGCAGGAGCTTCAAGTGTTCGGATAACTTCATCAAGTGGAAGATCTGCCTCCACATCTTCATTCTTGAGACATAGAGGATCAAGCTTGTCCAAGGGTTCCATTTCCTCTTCACTCTCTGAGTCATAGAACAAGGTATCATCAAAAAACTGGAAAGGAAAATGACTTACCTAATTCTCTTCATCTTGTGCAGATGGAATAGGATCTTGGAGAGCTTTGTCGGATGAAGGAGCGGTTATTGGTGCTTCATCCTCATAATCCGCCTTTCTAGTTACATATTCACTTCATTCTCTTGGATTATGGGAGAGGTCTTGCTCCTCTTCAAGGGGTTGATAATGGTCTTCATAAACCTCATCCTTTATATCAGAGCATTCCTGGTATCGATCATGATATGCCTTCCTGAGATCTTCTACAATCTCAGTGGTGAATCCTTTGTCGTCTAAGGCTACCATGAGGTTTTGAAGGACATCTTCATACGTTTGGCAATGTGGCTTAGTAAGGTCTATAAACCTACTGATGAGGTGTATGAAAGATGATATACCCCTATCCTTGCAACAACTCTTAAAACGATCTTGTAAGTAGCATGGCAGAGTGAGTAAGAACAATTTTATAAGAGCATCCTCTCCTTCTAACTTTATCTCACTCAAATACTCCAAAAAATTTACAATGTGAGGAGTTGGGAGGCCCAAAAACGTTGGAGAGTTGTTTAGCCATTTTGTATCAAATTAATTTGGGTATCCTTGAAAACTTTTGAAATCAATACTCGGATACATTTGTTCCCAGTGTGCCATGATCCCATAACTTGAAAATATCACAGAAAATAAAGTGGCACCCTGATAAATATTAATGGAGTCGCCAGATAATTTGCCTGAAACTATCAAAGGATAAGGGAAAACACCCTAGTGGAGTTGCCCGGTAAACTTGTAAGATAAAACTCTGAGGCAAGGCTTACTGAAAAGGTTTGTCGTCTTGAGGAGAATTGACTCAGTGTTCCCCGGCAACGACGCCAAAATGTTATCGCACAGTTTGTAGCTAGGTCAAATGAGTATAAGATAGAAGGCCAAACTGGCGTAACAGGAACCTATCCCACCCAATGTTACCACGATGGGGAGTTTCTTTCTCTTTAGGGAGGTTAGGCCTAGGGGAGATGTCCCCGGTAACCTGGAGTTTTGAAGAGGCAAGAGTCAAAAGGACAAAAGTAAAGTTCCCCCTTCACAGGTCACCACCAAAACAGACAGTCCTGGCTAAACAGCCAATAATGAAGTGAAGTCCCAAAGAAGAACACCTGCCCGAAACAAAGCAACAGCAAAACAATATATGCAAGCTATAATTCAATGGGTTAGTGCTTCATAAGACTATCTGATATCAATATATAAGCAATTATAACAATAAATATTGACGAAGTCAATGTTTGTTAATGCAACAATGAAATAATATAACTTCACCAATAAATATCAAGATGATGTAGCAATCAATGTATTCAATCAATTCCTCATTCAATAAATGCATCAAACCACCATCCAGTTGCACCCTTGGAGGGTTCCTTTAATCATTTCATTTTCTGTTAATTGGTGTATTTATATCTTTGGTTTGGTCCTCAAAGAAGTTGCGCATCCTTTGGAGGCACTTCCTTGTTGGACTTTGTGTAATCTCGTTTGTCATTGAAAGCAATCACAATAGAATTGTGCATCCTTTTGGAGACACTCTATTGTTGAGCATGCTAGGCTTGATGTGTTAATGAATGTTTCCCATTTAAGTATCTTTCATTTCCTACACAATCAAGCAACTTAGTTAATATTTGTATCTTTGTATCTTGGTATCTTTGTATCTATTGCATCTTATGTTTAGTATAACTTTGGTGTGACTCTTAGATATTCTTATTGTGTAATCTTGTTTGTCATTGAAAGCAATCACAATAGAATTGTGCATCCTTTTGGAGACACTCTATTGTTGAGCATGCTAGGCTTGATGTGTTAATGAATGTTTCCCATTTAAGTATCTTTCATTTCCTACACAATCAAGCAACTTAGTTAATATTTGTATCTTTGTATCTTGGTATCTTTGTATCTATTGCATCTTATGTTTAGTATAACTTTGGTGTGACTCTTAGATATTCTTATTGTACCTTTGTATTTAGTTGTGATATTTGTATCTAACCTTGTTGTGATATAGTTGTAATCTTTGTAATCTTTTGTAACTCTTGTGTAATCAATCTCCCCCAAACTTTAGTTGACCCCTTGCCCAATATTAGGCACTAGTCTTAGTTGTCCTAGGAAAAGGCTTGCTTTTCATCTTGAATTGTTGCACACTACATTGTTGCCTTTGCATATAGGCTAGATCTTTCCCCCTAACCTTTTAACTAATTAAAACCAACTCCTAGAACTTAACGTTTAATCTCATCTAGAAACTAGGGTCTACCCCCCTTGGCTTCCCTAGGAGTAAGCCTAGACGAAAGAGGTTCAAGTCAAAGTGACAGTGTGGGCTTTGAACCTGGGCATTGTGCCTCCAAGGACACACTAAGTGAGCAGGACTTAGCTCACATTTGCAAGTGTGTATAAGGACGGCAACAAAGGGTGCACCCTCTTTCGGAGAATCCACCAACCATACCAAATCTTCCTTGAATTGATCCTTTATCGAATTAGAAACTCCTCTTTGATTGCCACATAGCCTTTTGAGGCTTTATTCACCCAAAACATGTTAAAACATGTTTCCCAAAATTTAGCATTTGCTGATTTTCTTTGATTTTATGACTTTTTTGGGTTTTTTTGAGTAAAATTGGTTTTTAAGTGATCAAAATCACTAATTTTACTCAACCAAGTGGGCACTTAGGTAATGTGGGTGCTCTAGGTCCAAAAATGAGCACCCCCAAGGCATACGAAAATTGTAATGTCCCCCACCTCTTGATGAAGAGGTCTGGGAAGACTTAGTGGTCTAGTCATCTCCACTAGACCATAGTCTCATGCATCATGGGGAAGGTCAACTAACTCAATGTTATATTTTAAAGTTGACTTGGAAAAAGGTAAAAAGGGTAAAAAAGTAACTCAATGAAGGAATAGAGCACTGGAGGTTGAGTTAGGAGTTGACCCTAGGGGTTAACTTAACTCAATGGAGAAACATAAAAGAAGTATAAAGGAAACCCTAGGGCGCACCTCTCATTCATCTTGGATATTATTTCATTTGGCTATTGGGCTCTTGAGCACATAGTTTTGAGGGTTTTGAGATTACAAACCCTAGAGAACAATTTAGTGGTGAGAGATTCCACTCACCTTGTTCCAAGCTTGGTCTCGGGGATGAAACACTCCACCCACACCATTCTATAGTCTTCACAGGTTCTATCATCAATCTAGGAGGGCAGCAGGCCATACCCTTTGGGGGTTTTCTAGCATGGGTGCATCATTTCATGAAGAGAAGTTTGATCCAACCTTGTGACAGGGTCTATTGACATTCTAGAATCTGGGTATTATTTGCAGGGCCTTGTTCATCAATTTTGGAGTATTTTTGGAGAGTTGCTTCGGCTAGATATTTATTTGTAGCTTTGGGACATCCTTGAGAGAAGGAGGGCGCAACTGTGATTCAGATCTGCTCAGTTTGGAGGGGTTACACCTCAGATCTGATCCTGAGACTTCTCCTAGTGGCTTGTGGTAGCCCGATCTACCTTTCTGGAGAGTTTCAGTGTATTTCGGGACTTCTTCCATCATGGCCGAAATATTGAGCTTGACAGTCTTCAGGAGGGCACAACCTTGATTAGGGTTTCAATAGTTTGAAGGGATAAATACTGGCATCTGGACTTGATACTTCAGGGAGGGCTTCTAGTGGTCCCAATCTATCTTTCTAGGAAGTTTGGTGTTGTTTGGAGATCCTCTTCAGTTGGGCCGAAACATTGGTCTTCTCAACTCTACAACAGGATGTACCATCAGCCAGGGGGTTTGGACGTGACCCTGGTTCTTCTTATATTGTTCTTCAGTGTATTTCCATCCTTTGAGAGGCTTGCATCTCTTATCCAGAGCATTTTGTAGCAACTTATCTATTTATCTATTAGAGCCATCTGATGTTATTCCAAATCTGCATCCATTTTGTATCAAGTTCTTGCTTTTCATAATAATAAAGGTCAGATCTATGCTATTTGGTTCTATATCTTGTGTACTGGTTAGATCTTGCATTTGAAGTGAGTATATCTTCAGATCTGTACTTAATAACTGAATATAACCCTAAGGCTGAAACTTGTGAGGCCAACCTGCAAACACAAACAATTAAACAGTTAATTCAGTGGTCAGTTAGTGTTCCAAGCAAAAAAAAAATTGGCTTGGGAACATTACAAAAACTGCTAGTACCACTTTTTTATTACAACTTTATTTTTTAATTAAAAATTCTCATTTTCCGGAAAATTTTTAATTAACTTAAAAAATTAAAAAATCCTAAGGGGGACTTAGCACATTTCCATAAGACTTTAGGAGTATGTTTAAAATGGTAATATACATTAGACACTAGGCTTAGATCCATGCTAAGGCCTAACCATGAGTATATACTCTAGCTTTGGAGAATTGAGTGAAAAAACTTAGAAACTATAAATTGCCTTTAAAGTTTAAACAACAAAATATAATTAATAAGTAAAAAAAACACTCCGGAGTAACAACTCATGCATAAGTCGAAGGTGGATAAGACCTTTTACAAGTTCATCATGCAACATATCTTATTACAATTTGTATGGAAAATGTGAAAAAGGTTGGTCTTATTGACCGACTGAACTTCTGAACTCTGAATTTTGAACACTAAAATGTTCAATCTTTGGCGGCTCGCTGGAAGTCCATCCTAGTGCAACTTGGTGGATAACAAGCACATCATAGAGTTGGAGGAAGGTGCGAAACTTGTCATCACAACTCCCTACAAGCACCCCAAGAAATATAAGGACGAAATTGAAAAGGCAATTAAGGAGTTGTTGGATATGGGGCACATCAAGCCAAGTTCCAGTCCCTTTGCATATTCAGTAGTGTTGGTGAAAAATAAAGATGGGACAATGCGCATGTGCATTGACTACAGGGCTCTAAACAAGAAGACAATAAAAAATAGATACCCCGTCCCATGAATTGATGAGCTATTGGATGAGCTCCATGGGGCAATATATTTCACAAAGATTGACTTGCGCTCCGTCTATCATCAGATAAAAATGAGGGAGCAAGATATCTCCAAGACTCCTTTCCGGTGTCACTATGGACACTATGAGTTTTTGGTCATGCCTTTTGGGTTGACTAATGCACCAGCCACCTTCCAGTCATGCATGAATCATTTTTTCAACAAGCAGCTAAGGAAGTTCTTATTAGTCTTCTTTGATGATTTATTGATCTATAGAAAAACTTAGGAGGAGCATCTTCAACATGTAGAACAGATTTTGAATATCATGGAGGAGAAATCTTTATATGCTAAGGAATCCAAATGTGAATTTGGGATGACAGAGGTCCTTTATTTAGGACACATCATTGGAGTGAAGGGGGTACAGGTACACCAAGAAAAAATACAAGCTATACTTGACTGGCCCACACCTAGGACACTCACAGAGTTGAAGGGATTTTTGGGCATCTGTTGCTATTACAGGAGGTTTGTCAAAGGTTTTTCTCAACTTTGCTCACCTTTGACCGATTTGACCAAGAAGGGGATATTCAAGTGGAGCCCAGAAGCACAGTCCACCTTTGAAAAAATGAAGAAAGTGATGAGTACATGTCCAGTATTGGCCCTACCAGATTTCGCACAACCCTTCACAGTAGAGTGTGATTCCTTAGGGGAAGGCATTGGAGCAATACTTATGCAGAACATGCATCCTATTATCTATGAAAGCCGAAAATTGAGAGGTCCTGAGCTCCTCTACACCATCTATGACAAAGAAATGCTAGCCATCATGCATGCATTGGCTAAGTTCAAGCAGTATTTAGTTGGGGCAAAATTCGTCGTGGGGATAGATAAAAACAACCTCAACTACTTCCTATATCAGAAGGACTTGAATGAAAGGCATCAGAAGTGGGTGAGCAAAATCCAGGCTTATGACTTTGACATAGAATTTGTCAAAGGGAAAAATAACGTGGTAGCAGATGCCTTATCCAGAAGACCATCAATTTATGCCATGACCGATATCTCAGTGGATTGGAAGGCCCACCTCTTGGTGGAATATTCAAAGAACAAATTTGCTTGCGGAGTGATGGATGGACAGGTACAGGATGACAATTTCATAATCATGGATGATATCATTTACTACAAGGGACGAATTTTCTTGGTTCCCGAATCAGCCTTTAAGGTCGGGGTGTTACAAGCATGCCATGATTCACCGATAGCAGGGCATCAAGGATTCATCAAGACATACAGATAGATCCGGGAGAGGTTTGCTTGGAAGGGGTTGAAAGAAGATGTGATGAGTCACATCAAGGAGTGCAGCACTTACCGGGCCAACAAAGATGAACACACTCATCCAGCAAGACTACTACAACCACTTCCCATTCCGGAGCACAAATGGGAAAGAATATCTATGGAGTTTATCACAGGATTTCCCAAGGCTCGGGGCAAAGAATGCATTTTCGTGGTAGTGGATAGGTTGATGAAGTTTGCACACTTTTTTTCCATTTCCACAGACTTCAGTGCAGAATAGGTTGCAGACCTATTCTTCAGGGAACTTTTCAGATTGCATGGGTTGCCCAAAACCGTAGTGTGTGACAAGGATAGAAGGTTCATGAGCACATTCTGGCAGGAGTTCTTCAGGTTAGTAGGTACGGCCCTAACACCTAGTACCAGTTATCACCCTCAGACGGATGGCCAGACAAAGATACTCAACAAATGGGTTGAAGGCTACCTCAGGAATTATGTGGCAGGGCAGCAAAAAGCATGGGTTAAATGGCTTCACTTGGGGGAATACTGTTACAACACCACTCATCATATGTCCATTGGTATGCCATCATTTAGGGCCTTATACAACTATGACCCTCTCTCTTTTGTAGAGATTGCCTTTGGTGACAGCAGGGGTCCAATGGTTCAGGGATGGATTCAGCAGAGTCAGGACATACTCAGAGAATTGAAGGACTACCTACAAAGGGCACATAATCAACAGAAGGTATAGGCAGACAAACACAGGGTTCAACGCACCTTTGAGGTCAGTGACTTGGTTTATTTGAGGCTTCAACCATGCAGGCAGGCATCCATTAAGAGAAGTGGCGCAAAGAAGCTCCATCCTCGTTTCTTCAGTCCATATAGAGTCAACAGGAGGGTAGGGGTCGTGGCATATGATTTGGATCTACCACACGGCAGCAAAATACACAATGTCTTTCATGTTTCGTGTTTGAAGAGGGCCATCGACAAGCATATCACTCCTATTGAGGAACTGCCACCTATGGATGAAGAAGGACAGTTAGTACTGATACCAGAGGAGATACTTGAAGTCAAGGAGAAGAAGTTGAGAAAAAGAAGCGTTAGAGAGTGTTTGGTTCAGTGGAAGAACCTACCCATGGAGGATGCCACGTGGGAAGGGGAACAATTGATCCAGGAGACAGGTCCAGAATTGCTTGTGGGAAAGCAATTTCTAGCAGGGGAGACTATAATGTCCCCCACCTCTTGATGAAGAGGTATGGAGAGACTCAGTAATCTAGCTATCCCCACTAGACTATAGTCTCAAGCATATTGGGGACAAAGTCAACCAAAAAACATAACATTCTATTATTAAGTTGACTTTGTGTGGAAAGGGATAACTCAATGAAAGAAAAGAAAAGGTGAGTTGAAGTTAAGAGTTAACCCTATGTAATGTTCCCAAGCCAACATACCAAGAACATCACAGTTTTGGGTGTCTTTTTAAACTTTTACTAGTTGTGGCATTCCGTCAAACACTTTGATGATTTACTTGTTTGTATGTGTTTACTAGGTTGACCTCTTGATTTCGGCCTTAGGGTTTATGTTGATGAATTTAATGTGGGTTGCAGCAATAAACAAGAAGATACCGTAATGGAACATACATCAACCATATGCAAGATCAACAATATGATAGACAAGCCAAAACACCTCAGATCTGATTATATTCATAAATAGAAGAACCTGATACAATGAAGATGCCGATTTGGAATTCTCAACAGATGGATCCAATAACACAATAGGAGCTGCTACAAAATGCTCCAAGAAGATACTATAAGCCTCCAAAGGCTGAATACTCAATGAAGACCAATGCAAGAGTAGATCTGGGTCGTATTAAGTGCCAAATCCCCAAGCTGGAAGATGCCACGCCATGCTGGAACCCTGAATAACCTCAACAATTTGGCCTGCTGCCAAAGATGTCCAAATGCTCCGGTGAATATGCCAATTAGTAGATCAGGCCAATGCAAGAACAACCCAGGATCTCAAATCTTCAAGATCCCTCTCAAACTCATGGATCTGCCTCTCCTCCAAGGAATGGTGCGCTCCCCTGGATGCCTGAAACCCTAGATAATTCGGCCTCCCTCCTGGAGACCTCCAAAAGCTCCACAAAACCACTAGAATGATAGATCGAGGCTTGGTTACCTCCCAAGTGAAGTCCCAAGCGAAATGATGAAGATCCGATCTACCAAATGGTTGAAATCACTTTCTGAAGTGTGCTCCTCTCCTCCAATTTGTCCCATGCATCCAATAAATCAAATGACACATAAAACTCCACCAGAATGCACTAGATCTAATGTCAAAGCCCCTGCAATGAAAACCTAGGTGCTAGAATTCCCAGAAGCCCTGCCAATCACCTGCAACGAACTTCCCTCAATGGATGGTGCGCCCACCTTGCTGGAAACCCCCAATGGTGCGCCCTCCTCTTCCTGTGCCTGTGGCTGGTGTAGAACCCTCCTGCATTGAATAGATCTGAAATAGAATGATGTGGGAGAGTAGTGCAGCCCGGAGAACAAGTTTGGGAGAAGCTAGGTGGAATCTTTCACCACCGAATCGTCCTCTAGGATTTGTTAAGTCAAAACCCTCAAAACCCCCAAGGTATGGGCTCTCTAGCTAGAAGCCAGATATCAAAATGATAAACATACATGAATGAATGAGAGAATAGAGACCCTTGCCTCTTCTTTATACTTCCTGCATCCCTTGTCTCTCCAAAGTGACTTTTCTTTTTTAATTATTAATTAATTAATTAAATCACTTTAATTAATTAATTAACCTTTTTACCTCTTAAAAGCGTCTTATCTCTCCTAGTGGCTTCCCTAGCCACTGAAAGTCACTTCTCACCATCCTATCCTGTAGTGTTGCTCCTCCTGATTCCAATGAGATATTACACTGAGAGGTTCCTCCAAGTATTGAGCCCAAAATGACCTCTTCAGTGAATTTAACTCACTTATAGCTCAAAATAGTCAAAATCATGGAAATCGTCAGAATGCAACGGAACCAAAGCCAATCCGTGCGGAATGGATCATAATGATGAAATAGGATTAGTGATGCAAGCTAGACCCCAAAATATCCCTCAATAGCTCCTGTACTTGCTATAATCTCCAACTGGCTACTCTGGTCACCATAACCCTCTGTAATGTAATGATGTCCCTGTTATCGCACAGTTTGTAGTTTAGGTCATAGGCTGAAGGATAGAGACCAAACTGGCGTAACAGGAACCTTCCCCACCCAATGTCACCTCGATGGGGAGGTTCTTTCTGTTTAGGGAGGTTATCCCAGGGGAGACGTCCCCGACAACCTGGGGTTTGAAGAGGCAGAAGGTATAAGGTCAAGTTTTAGAGTTCCCTCCTCACAGGTTACCACCAATGTCAGATAGTCCGGCTAATCGACCAATAAATGAAGTGTATGCCCTATTGAAAACACCTGCCTGGAACAAGACAACAGCAACACAATATATATATGTAGGCTATAACTCAAAGGGTTAGTACTTCATTGACTATCTGATGTTATTAATAAGCAATGTACTGCAATAGATGTAAAATGAATTCAACGTTTTGTAAATCAGCTATGAAAGACCATCAATTCATCAATATCTAAAGAGATGATTAAGCCAACAATATGTCCAATCAACAATTTACTCAATAAATGTTTCAAATCATCGTTTAATTGCTTATATTACACTTTTGTTGCGCCAAAATGAAATATTCAACTATGACGTCAGCCCTAATTAGGTTAGTTATGTTAGTTAGGGTTTCAAAATTTAGTTTTGAAAGTAGTTTTTGTACACTAAAGCTTTAATGTTGGAGGTCAAATATCAGTGCCTTAGGGTATATGGAGTCAGATAAGTAAAGGGCACAAGATTTTGGAAGTACGATGACTTAAAGACTAGAAGGTAGGGTTCTATGGTGCTACAAAGGCAGGGCCCTAGAATCAAAACCCTAGGGGAAAGAGGCTCACTCTGGTGTTGCTTAAGCAAGGCCTCGTGCTCTTTCCTCCTTCTCTAAATCAACTTGGCAAAATGGC
>WSFP011457239.1:0-23436 GCA_009831015.1 Picea engelmannii | reverse complement strand
AAGGTCGGTACATGATCGTGTTTCCATGTCATGCTCGACTCCTACTACATTTCAAAGGCAACCATTTGGTGAACATCCCCTATTTTCTGTTGAAGAGTTTGAAGAAAATGGCAGAACAAGTTCGCAAAGCCAAAGATTTTAGAGGTAGTTTGTTTCATTTTGGTCTTGTCAAAATTTTGGTTAAGTTTGCGTTATCCCACAAATAGGAATCTTGGGATATGTTCGTTGTAAGAACCCTAGCTTCTGACAAATATAAATATAAAAATATTGAGTCCGCTCCTCCACAGAAGAAGTTTAACTCTAAGAAAAAGGGTGTTAAAACCTTGACCAAAATCTGTGATGACCCTGAAAATACACCAGACTGCACAATTGAGGCCAGTGATGATAATCCTGGTACAGAACATTCATTTTATGTCCATGGTTGTGATGGTGAGGAAACTAACTATGAAAGAGTGGAAAACACTGTCCCTACAGAGGCGAATGCTAAAATTCTGATTTCTCCTCCAACTGCTAAAAATATTATTGATGTGGAACAACTTGAGGAGTTAATCGACAAACCTAGGACAAATCCCAAATGAAAATGCACACGCACACTGTTAGATATGGATAACTCTGTGCCTAGTTACCCATTCCAGGAAAGATTAAAAAGTGTGGATGATCATGAGGAGGCTCCAGAGTCTTCTGAGATGACATGGACTCTCTCCCAATTGATTCAAAAATTTCGTAAAGTCAATCGACAAGATGATGCACCCAAAGAAATTGAGCGGGACAAGCCAATTCAAATGCCCGTTGATACCCCTGTTCAGGTGTATGACAAGTTTACTCCTAAACCGAGTCCAGTCGACACCCCTATTCAAGTATATGACGAGTTTACTTATGAATCTAGTCCAGTCGACACCCATGTTCAAAGACCAGATGATTTCACTCATGCGTCCATCCCTCAAACACAACAAGGTCATGGTAAAACATTCGAATCTTACTGTGAAATCTCTTCCAGTAGATCCTTGCGACCAATGGTAGTCAGATTGGAAAACATGAATCACAGGTTAAAAGAGAAGTTACATGAATATACTATACTGGATTGACACATCAAAACAAAAAATGAACTTATGAAACTCAGGTAAGCTCACTTCTCATCAAAGATTGAACAATTACAACAAAAAAATAAAGGTCTTTTTCAGAAGAATAGGAGACTGCAGAAGATTGTCAGGAAGCACATCACCATTAATCGAGTTCTTAAGAAGGAAATTAGAAACATGAAGAAACATGAGAAATTGCAAATGTTGGTTGCAGCTGCTGCAACACTCTGATGAATCTCAGTTTTTGACTTTTTGTTGTCTGAGGACAAGCAAAGACTTCAGCTTGGGGAAATGTTAGTCTCCAGTTTTGACTATATTTTTGCCTATATCATGTCAGATATACCCCCATTTTCATATCTAGTATCAATTCCTTCTGGCCTTACCATGACACATTTGACATCCTTTTACAACTAAATGGGGCTATTCAAGGTATTCCTATGATTCAAGTTATTTTTAATGTATTTTGATATTTTAAACTAATATTGATACTAACGTGACATGAGTTAGGTACTTGTTCCCTTGAAACTGACTTATTAGTACCAGGTACCGGCTCGCACTTAGTGGAGATGCCAAATACTTGCACAACATGGCCAGATTGGATCGACAGTCCGATTCATATAATTGATTGAGTCAATATGATGACTCAGGGCGAGATTGTAGAACTGTTTTATTATAATGCTTTATGATCCACGCTTCTTGACACTGCGTGTCATGAAGCTGTGAAATTAGTTTTAACTGACTATGATTCATTTTCGGATCCAAGATTTGCTTATATTAATGCACCTATGTTCAAGACTATTTGGGAGGATCTATATAAACTGAGATCACACTCAAGAAACGTTGGTTACGATATGCTATGTGATACGATTTCTGATAATACAATTTGCTATGCGTTATGTTATTCGTTGTTAAAATGATTTGAGTTTGTTTATGAATTATGGAGCGTGAAGTATGAAACAATTGTTGCATGGAATAATTTGAGTAGCTCTGGTTTTGTTTTAGGGCGATTGCACCTCTTGGTTGGGCCCACCAATAGGTTCAATTCGCTATCTCTTTTCCACAGTAGAGTTAGTTTATTTTTAGTTCTAGAATCTGCATGTGAGTTAGTTTTTGAACTCGAAATTACTCTGTTCAATTCTGGCTTAGCCATTTTTCAATTAGATCATTTTCAGTTTGATATTATCTTATAGATCAATGAATGTTGAATGAGTTATTTATCCTTGTAGAATTTGAAGAATGAACCAAGTGCTTAATCCAGATTTGCTCTGTTTTCCAGTTTCCAGTTTGATCATGATTCAAAGATAATTTGAGTTTAGACTTACTCTGTTCTGTTAGGATAGCTAGCTTATAGTCTGATTAAAGGAGGCTTCCAGTACCTGTAGGGTAAAATAGGACATTTATTTGTTTCACATGTGTTAGATTTAGAACTGCTTGATACTTAGATTAAAAGGTTTTTAAAATGATCTCTCTTTTATGGTTTAGATAGATATGATGATGATTAGATGTTTAAGATAATGGTAGATAGTCTTGGGTGATTACATTAGATTAGGAATAGAAATACCTTTACTTAAACTCAGAATTGTTTCCATTTGATGAATTAGACAAGATATGATTAGTTTTAAGATAATCATTAGGGTTCAGTTTCTAAGAGTAAGTTTGTGTTTTCTTCTCAGAATAACCTTTAGATAGGAATTAGAATCTTACCAGCACATATAGTGTAGCAGCTCTAAGTTCACTTACCCTGGTTTGACAATTTAGTGTTTTCAGGTAATTAAAAATCTTTAATACAACCGCCTAACACCAACCTCCATGACGTATAAGTAGAATGATGGAACCACTGTCTCACTATCACTATGAGATATACTGTTGTAAACCTGTACCAATAACCTGAACCATGCATCAACCATGCATCAACCTGTACTTGAACTTGTACCATCAACGAGTGCATAAAACATGCACCAAATATGTACCAATCATGCATCAAACACACAACAATTATGACTCATCAAGATGTACCAACATCATCAACTATACACCTCATGTATGTGCCAACTCATCAACTACTTGTCTCAACCATGTACCCAACATGTACCTAAACCAAAATCCCTCATCAATTTCATCATCCAAATCTGATTTGTAACTTTGTAATAGACCTCACATACCTTCAAACCTTCCTTAACAAGAGACTAATCTTTTCATCAAATTTTACTTTAGTCTCACATGACTAGTTTTGGATTAGTCAACAACCCTAACTTGAAATAATCATAACTATGTACCTATAATGAATAAAGATCTAAAAATGGTACACAATGTTCTTCATTGTATTTTATGCAATTCCTCCAGTTTTCACTACTTGGAACCTCTTAGAAAAGGTGTTATAGCAAAAATGACATACCTTATTGAATTCTGGCTTATTCTAGAGAGTGGACTTGTAGAGTGTGCCCCACACATAATATTTGTTGTATGGATCTAAAAATTGTATACAAAATACTGAAAAATGCAATCTAACCAATACATTTGGTCTTACAGAATTTTGATATTTTAAGAAGAATTTATGACGTTTTTACCCAAAACACCTGTTTTAAACTAGTTTCAAGACTAGCCACAAACCCTATTTTCCACAGAGTGTAACTCCAAAAATACAAAGACCCACAAGTTGAAATTTGTATCAGAGCTACTTGGATATGTTTCCTCAATTTCCTCCCAATTTCACTGTCTGAATCAATCTAGAAATAAAGTTATTACGAAAATGGTGAGATGACCTGTAAATAACATACCTTAGAAAGCACCATCAAAAGAATTTGCCCGCCTTTGAATTTCGGTCTTCTTTACTTCACCTTCCCTCTGAAATTCGGCTTAGATATCCTTTGGTTGCCTCAGTCACATATATATATTCAATATGCTCAAGTGTGATTAAAATGAGAGAGCCTTGCCTCTTATTTATACTTTCATGTAGCTTCCTCAAGGGGTTACCTTTTAACCATCTTATCCCACTTTTCTTATTTTAGGGATAACCCACTTCTAACCACTTGTCCACTTAGTAATTTCTCCATTAACTTTGTTATTTAAATAATTTATTTTGTATTCACTTTGAATTATAGTACACTCATCACTTCACTTTATTATTTACCTTCTAAAATCTCTTAAACCACTTTGACCTTTTGGGGCTTCTAGATGACTCACAAGGGTTCTCCAACTTCACATGGCCATAACTCTCTAACCGTGAGGAGTTATGTGATGTTCCACATACCACCATAAATGGAATTACATGTACTATCCATATAGAATATTCGTACTTGCAAATATATCAAAACTCATACCATTATCCATCAAACAAACTTGGGTACATTACCCAAACCTAGATTCTCCAAATTCACATGGCCATAACTCTCTAACTGTGAGGAGTTATGTGACGGCCCACATACCAACAGAAATGGAATGACATGTAATACCCATCTAGAATAGTATTACCTTCAAATATATTAAAACTCATACCATTATACATCAAACAAACTTGGGTCCATTACCCAAACCTTTATGCTACCAAAATTCGCTACTAGACTTTCTCCAATGGTTGTCATCAATCACTAAGGGTTGACATCAATCTACAATATCACTCTCCAATGGTTGACATCAATGAAAACCAACAATCCATACCAATTATCCATCAACCAAAGCCAATTGTCTGACAAGATACTTCACAATCCTCAATGGATCATATTATTTAGGATTAGGTCCCTCCTAATCCTTGCTTCATGTATGAATTCATGCTCTTCTCTTGGAATTATATAATCGGCTCCCTCCATCTAAGAGATTCCATGCTTCCGTTTGCATCCTTATTACCTTCTACAAAGTGTCACATGTATTTTTCTAATTTCTTTTTGATTGCTGACTTCTTTCTATTTTTACTTCTTCCATGTTTCTTCAAGTTTGATTCTAATTTCGACTTATCTTGCAGTTGTTACTTATGTTAATAGCTTCCACATGAATTTTTACCAAGGATTGTCAATGCACTTCATCTTTTTTTTTTCATGTGTATTTCTTTACTTGTAGTCATCGTGATAACAATCCTTATTTTGTTATTCTTCCATAAGTATTGTTTCTCTTTGAACATCTTATCTTTTAAGAAATAGATATGCAAGATATGTACATAAACTATGTAAACATGGTATGTACAAGAATTATGAAGAATATTGTTACCTTTTCTTAGAACAAGAAGTTTGTTTTATCCTACTTGGCCTTCTTTGAGGGTTCCCTTTCTTCGACAACTGATGCTTCATGTGTTTCCTTCCTTTTCTTTAACTCGGGCCAATGATTCTTGTAGTGACCATATTTTTGACAGTTGAAGAATTGTATTTTTGACATATCTTTCTCTTGATTTGGTTTCTTCCCTGAGACAAACTTCTTTTTATTCTTGAAATTCTTGAACCTTGTTGTGAAATCTTGATCATCTTGTTTCTCTTGGGGTTTCTCTTTTGCACTAATCCTTGATTCTTCTTGTGCACAACAAGTCCAAAGTTCTTAAAATGTGGGATACTCTTTCCTTGTGTTCATGCTTGCGGCAAATGCATCCCATGTCTTGGGAAGACCATTGAGTACTATATTTACCAGTTCCTTCTCTAAAATGATTTATTCAATAGCTTGTAGTTGATCTCTTAAATGAGAGATTCTCACAAGGTATGATGTTATGCTATAATCATCATCCATTTTCATGTCATGAAGCTCATTCTTTAGACTCATTACTTGTCTAATGTTTCTGATTAAGAAGAGGTTTGTTAGGGCATCATACATCTTCTTAGATGAGTCAATATGGGAGATGTAGGGTATCAAGTGGTATTTTATAGAGTCCACTATGATATTCATGGCATTAATGTCATTGTCTTTGAACTTATCCATAACTGCAATGTTCTGAGGTTCCTTCTCTTTTCATTCTTCGAACTGTGGTTCCATGATATTTCCTTTCACGATATCAAACACTTTATTCTTGGAAAGGATGAGGTAAATCCTTGTCTTCCACCCTCTGAAGTTAAAATCCCCTTATAACTTGTTTTTTGACTTCATAGAGTAAGTCATAACTACTTTGACTTGGTCAACCTTTGACCAAAAACACAAACTTGACATCTTAGCTTGTTGAGAGTACCAGGAGGTGCGCTAGGCTAGGGTGCACTAGGTTATCAAAAAATTAGGTCAATATCTTCACTTAAAGTGCCTCAACAAGAGGTTTAGGGTTTCGTTGATGCAACAAAAAATGGCTGCAATTGCAATTGCGACTGAGCAAATCCTCCCAATCCATCTTTCAGTGGTTAGACTGTCCGAAGATAGTGTGGGCCCATGACCTGTTAGAAATAATAGATGTGCTCATTTAACCATAGACAATATAGCAATATTGTCACCCAACCACAGGTCGAAGCCACCCCGGAGCACCTTAACCTTGACAGAGAATGATTCCGGAAGAAAACCCTAGGCCTAATAGCCAATCAATGTAGCGTACCTCTCTCTCTCTCCAGAGCTAACATACAAGGCATAAATTCCAAACCATAACCAATAGAAATTTTGAGCCTAAACTGAGAATACAGATTGTTGTAGCTGAAGCTGCAGTTGCAACTACTCCCCAGACTTCCGCACTTACCTAGTTTCTGTAATGCACACTTCTTCATTGCTGAAATTTCGAGTTGTGTGTGCCAAATGGGACCTGGATACTTGTATTTATACTATTTTTCTTGAGTTATCTGGGTCAAATTCTCATTATAGAGGCTAAATACTTAATATTAAATATTTTCTTGAGCCGACTTGTCTTCTAGGGTTATGTTCTATGCTTTAGGGTTTCTTCTTGCTTCCCAGAATATTCTATTCTCGTTAGGGTTACACATGGAGGTAAATACCTCCCGCGACTACCATAATATCAACACAAGGGAGGGAAATGAGGGATTTGTTCCTTAAGTGAACATTCTTAGGCTGAACTTCTATGAACAACAACTACAACCCACACAACTTCTCAGGATATAGTGTTGGATGAGTCCTTGAGCCATCACATAGGACCCTTGTAGGTTATTTTTGGACTATTTAAGGGATACAAGTACAATAGAAATGGGTCTTGAGGGATTAACATGTAGGTTAAGGGGGAAAGAAGGGACTTAATCCCTAACTGAACCTTCTTGATCTCAAATGCCATGGTTAGGCTGGGAGGAAAAAACTTGGACTTTATTCTCTAAACGTCACTTCTTAGGATCAATCACCATGAACAACACCTGCAATTTACCATAACACAATCCATATCAACTAATGGGTTCTTAGCATTAGAGTTGGAATATATGGACTCCATTAGGAGGGTTTTTGCACTGAGTATATATCACAGGATCTTGACTGATTTAGGTGGATCCAAAACCGCTCGAAAATACTCAAATGCAGAAAAGGAGATCTAGGAATGACCCAGAAGTCTCAGAAGGGTCCCTAGGCTCAGAAAATGCTCAAACATCAAAGTTCTCAGAATTGGATAAAACCAACGCCATTGCGTTCGACTTGTTCTCCTGATTTCGGCCATATATTTACTTAAACGAAGCTTGTATGAAGAAGTTATGACACTGAAGTTTTTCAAAAACAGCGATAAAAAGTCAAACAATCAACATGTCGTAGTGATGACATCAACAGTAAGGATGTTGACCTCAGCATGACACGTGTCACATTCTAGAAGCCCAACAGTTTGGCAGATTCAGCCAAATCTGGTGGATTTCCGCCAAATCTGTCGGTTACCGCCAAATCTGGAGGAGGTTCATTAAATTTGGCGAATTGGTTAGCGACTCTGCATATTTAATCGAGCATGCAAAACGAGGCAGGGGGGAGTTGGCAGAGGCTGCAATGGAATCCGTGCCAGGAGGTGTCCCAGGCGACCTGCTCATAAATAGATCAACTTTTTACTCAAAAGTTGAAGAATTTCGAGAGGATTCTGAATATGCTCTCTGTTTCTTCATTAGAGTAGCAGAACAGAAAAGTGTCTATAGAAGAGGAGTTGTCATTCTTTTCGAGACTGTATGGATCTAACAGGAAGAATCTGCATTGGAATTCATGCTAGGAGGTGTCCCAGGCGACCTGCTTATAAATAGGTCGACTTTATACTCAAAAGTTGCAGAATTTCGAGGGGATTCCGAACATGCTCTCTGTTTCTTCATTAGAGTAGCCAAATAGAAAAGTGCCTCCAGAGCCCATTTGAGCGAGTCAAACATACTCGAGTTTACAGTCAAAAGTTGCAGAATTACATTTTCCAGCCACCTATAATGTTTGTTTCTGCCCAGAATCGCAGATCTGAAAGTTGGTTTTTGGGAGCTCTTATGTAAGCTTTTATTTGTAATTTTTAAGCATTTGAGATTAATTAAAGAGCAGTCTCACTGTTGGAGTGGACCCGGAGACGTAGCCAGGAAGTTTGGTGAACTCCATTACCAATTCTTGTTCATAGATGGTTTTCTTACATGTTTATGTGCTCATGTGCTTGATGGATGTTCTTTAATTTTGCATTACAAAGATGGTTAACAGTTAAAAATTCACATGCAAATAGTGGTTAAAAGATCTTGAATTTTAGATCAAGTTAAATTTTAGATCAAGTTGGTATCAGAGCGAGGTTAACCATTTCTTTGTGAGTTGATGTTAACAAGATCCAAGCTTCGACGTGGTGAAGGAGAACTTGAAGAATTTGATCCAGAGATTGGTTCAAGAAGGGGAAGGATGTCTTCACCAAAAGGAGAAGAAGCAACTTCTTCTATCCTTTCTGAAGGGGAATTTCTAAAAGCTTTTATGAGAATGCAAACGATGGTAGAAGAGCTCTATCAAGATTGAAAGAAAGGTGAACAAGGTGGACCATCTCATACAGAAGGTAAAAAAGAAGGAGGTGGTGAGGAACCCCTTAAAACCCCACCAACTTCTCCATCTCTTCTTGATGGTTCTATTCCTTCTCCATTTGAAAGACTAAAATTAAAAGTTGATCCTAATATGCCTCATTTAAATCTTGATATTAAGTTTGAATTACCTATGTATAATGGAGAACTTAATGCTAAAAAATTGGACAATTGGTTCCATCAAATTGAAGTTTATTGTAGGATTCAAAATTTTATTGAAGATGTTGTTAAAATTCAGTTGGCTTCTCTCTGACTTGGAGGGATTGCTCTCATTTGGTGGGAGAGCAGATCTCAAAAGGATCTTGCCACAAAAGGAAAAATCGTTTCCTCTTGGTATGAGTTCACTTCAACACTTAAAAAACAATTTTATCCATTAGGGTATATGAAACAAGCTATGATGGATTGGCAAAATTTGAGATAAAGTAAGGGACAAAGTGTGCAAGAATACACACAAGAATTTCGAAAAAGAGCATTGATACTTGGCATACCTCTCTACACTCAGGAAACTTTTCTCAAATATATAGGAGGATTGCATACTTATTTACGTCATATGATATTGATGTTTAATCTGACTAACCTTGATGAGGTGTGTGTTCAAGCAACTCACATTGAGTCAAAAGGGAAGAGTGTTCATGATGTTTCTTCAGTTGAATCCGTCCAGGCAAAAGAAGGCAAGGAAAAGCGGAAAGTTAAACATGCAGCTACAATGAAGAAGGGTGATGAGAGACCTACATGCCCTCATTGTCAAAAGCAAGGGCATGAAAAAGCAAAGTGTTGGAAGCTACATCCTGAAATGAAACCGAAGTGGTTTAAGGATCGAAAGGGGAAGCAAACAACCACGGTTATCATTGAGGACCTTGGATAAAATTCCGAGGATGAAACAAAGATAACAATCGTAGGTGTGAAAGGTAAATCTATTGTTGATAATGATGCTAACATTGGTTCTTCATGTGCTTCTACTTCTAAAAATGATGACAATTCTAAGGATAGAAAGATGAATGCATTGTTTCATATAAGAGTGATTACAAAACAAACAAAGGTTGACACACTCATAGATAGTGGATCTCAAGTTAATCTTATTTCAACATAAGTAGTTAAGCAATTGGGATTAACAACGAAACCACACAAGAAACCTTATCCATTGGGCTGGGTATGCAAAGATAAAATATTACAAGTAACACAACAATGTGATCTAAAGTTTGCAATTACATCTAAGTTTGTAGATGAGGTTGAATTTGATGTGGTCCCACTAGATATCTGTGGAATTGTTTTGGGTAGTCCGTACTTATATGATCTAAAAGCGATCTTCTATCGAGAACATAATCAATATCACTTGTTTAAAGAAGGAATTGAGTACATAGTGTATTCACATTCATTCAAAAATGACAAATCATTGGGCACTACACAACAATTAAAAAGGGTTGTTAATGCAAGTCAGAATTTGGCACTTATGTCTATACAATGTAAGGAAGAAAAGAAGCCTAAGCATGTAAAGGAAGTGTCATTTCACTACAATGCACTTGTTTTGGTTGATAGTGTTTCTATGGTTAAAAGTCAGCATGGTTCGGGTACAATCTCTTTCACATGTTCAATGTTTATATTCAACGTATTACTCATCAACAGTATGTGGTTGGGTCTGACAATGTTGAATGAATATGTGATTAAGAATGTGATTAATGTACTTAACAATGTCAGTGCAGTTTTGATTGTTGTATTGCTGAGCCAGATGTACAAGTTCCAGGAGGAATGGATAGGTGATATAGGACAAGTGAGACAAACATGTCCTCACTTATTTTCTGAATGATTTCATGCTTTTTGTGGTCCAAAAGCTTCTCAGTGGGGAGGTGTGATCCAGGTGGATCCAAAACCGCTCGAAAATACTCAAATTCAGAAAAGGAGGATCTAGGAATGACCCAGAAGTCTCAGAAGGGTCCCTAGGCTCAGAAAATGCTTAAAAATCAAAGTTCTCAGAATTGGATGAAACCAATGCCATTGCGTCCGACTCGTTCTCCCGATTCTGGCCATATATTTACTTTCTCAAATAGAGCTCGTATGAAGAATTTATGACACTCTGAAGTTTTTCGAAAACAACGATAACAAGTCAAACAGTCAATAGGCCGTATTGATGACGTCAGTGGTACAGACGCTGATGTGAGCATGACATGTGTCACATTCTAGAAGCCCAACAGTTTGGCGGATTCAGCCAAATCTAGAGGAGGTTCGCTAAATTTGGCGAACTGGTTAGCGGCTCTGCTTATTTAACCGGGCATGCAAAATGAGGCAGGGGGAGTTGGCAGAGGCCGCATTGGAATCCGTGCCAGGAGGTGTCCCAAGCGACCTGCTCAGAAATAGATCAACTTTATACTCAAAATTTGAAGAATTTCGAAAGGATTCTGAATATGCTCTTTGTTTTTTCATTAGAGTAGCCGAACATAAAAGTTTCTCCAGAAGAAGAGTTGGCACACTTTTCGAGACTATACAGATCTGACAAACATAAGCTGCATTGGAATTCATGCCAGGAGGTGTCCCAGGCGACCTACTCAGAAATAGGTCGACTTTATACTCAAAAGTTGCAGAATTTCGAGGGGATTCCAAATATGCTTTATGTTTGTTCATCAGAGTAGCCGAACAAAAAAGTGCCTCCAGAGCCCATTTGAGTGAGTCAAGCATACTCAAGTTTACAGTCAAAAGTTGCAGAATGACATTTTCCAGAATCGCAGATCTGAAAGTTGGTTTTTGGGAGCTCTTATGTAAGATTTTCTTTGTAATTTTTAAGAATTTAAGATTAATTAAAGAGCGGTCTCACTGTTGGAGTGGACCCAGAGATGTAGCCAGGAAGTTTGGTGAACTCCATTACCAATTCTTGTTCATAGATGGTTTTCTTACATGTTTATGTGCTCATGTGCTTGATGGATGTTCTTTAATTTTGCATTACAAAGATGGTTAACAGTTAAAAATTCACATGCAAATAGTGGTTAAAAGATGTTGAATTTTAGATCAAGTTAAATTTCAGATCATTGACCATGGTCGAGGAAGGAAAACAAGTCGTGCCTCAAGATATTGTTGAATATTCTTGAGCTCAATAGCCTTGATTACTGACTAGTTCTCTAGCCAACACATCAGTCCATTGTATGGGTTGTTTGCAAGCCTATGAGTGTGTTATATGAGTTAAGAATTAACACTGATGCATGTTGGAGGTAAGGGGTTACATGGGTTAAGTTATAGAGGATAATGGTTATGAATTATAAGGGTATAAAGGTTATACAAGTGATGGGTTATATTAGGGTTTATAGAGGTTAGGTGTGATTGAGTTATAATAGTTAGGTGTTAGGAGTCTTAAGGTAATCCCTTAATTCATCTACCAAAAATTCATTAGAGCCTAATAAATCATCAAGCATAGACATCAATACTAAGCTCGTCACCTACTATGGCAAAAGGAGAAGTCTTTTATAAAAATTCCTTTCAATGTTTTCCATTTCCATGTCTCACCTTTTTCCTCATATACCTTGTACCATTCATATGTTATATCTTCTAATATTGTATTTGGGAACATATGTGGCCATAACATCTCATCACAATGTCCAATTAGATGAGTGTATTCTCTAATATTATTCTAAAAAAACAAGTTGTATTTCCCTTATTGATAAGAAATATTTGACATTATCCTTGGGGATAGCCTCAATACTCCAACATACCCTCTCTCTAGAGTCATATATTTCCATCCACTATTCATAGATCTCAATGTTCAAATTATAAGCCATAGATATTAAGGACCCTTAATGCACCTCTCCTATGAAATTAGGTTTAATATGCTCATCATTTTCGTTTAGGGCTCGATACAATTCCTTAATTCCATATTATTCTTCCCACTATTTTGACCAAGGTTTACCTTCCTCAAGGTATAGAGGTATGATAATTCTTCTTCCATTTCCTTTGAGCTTTATCCTATCCTTCTCTATAGATATTATTTCTTTCATTTTTCTTCCCCAAGGTCTTCCCACAAGGTCTTCATACACCATAATTTCTTCAATTAGGTTGATGATACCAAAGTTCATAATGTTTGATATTCCCATAATGCTTGATTTGACCCCTTTGTACAACCCAATAGGTTCTATAAATCTTTGGTCATATAACTTAGAAAAATTTCTAGAATTGACCAAGTGGGGTCTCCCCATCTAAAAATTTCTAGACTTGACTGGTGCTCGAGGCAACACATGAGTCCATTGCATGGGTTGTTTGCAAGCCTATGAGTGTGTTATATGAGTTAAGAATTAACACTGATGCACGTTGGAGGTAAGGGGTTACAGGGGTTAAGTTATAGAGGATAATGGTTATGAATTATAAGGGTATAAAGGTTATACAAGTGATGGTTTATATTAGGGTTTATAGAGGTTAGGTGTGATTGAGTTATAATATTTAGGTGTTAAAGGTTACATTAATGTTAGGAAGTATGTTCTATACATAGTTAGACATTATTGGAGTTATATTAGGGGTTATGGATGATAATGGATCTAAGAGTTAGTGATTATATAATTAGCAGTTATAGAATTTAGAGATTAATTAAGTATTAGATGTTATAGAAGTTAGGGGTTTATAAATATTCCATAGAAAACAACAATTTTGGGGGGTTTATAAATATTCCATAGGGGTTTAATTAAGTATGTGATAGAAACCAACAATTTTGGGGGGTTTATAAATATTCCATACATTCTACATGATAAAAATTCTTTAATATATTGGAACACATGTTGCTCTCTAACCTTGGAATAGATAGTGATATCATCTTGATAATCAACCATCTTCATGCATCGAAGCTTCAATTCACCCACCACAAATGTCATGCACCGACCCTGCATAGTGAGCAGTGAATGGGGCCAACCTTGAAATTTCTTCAATATGTGTCTGTATGCATCGAAATTTGACATGGTTAGAATAGACACATGCCTTGACGGTATGGGAAGGTTTCAAGACTCAAGGATGTATGATGTCCCCACATAATATTTGAGATCATCCACATTTGCATCAACGTTCATCATGCACCTCTCATTGTCATCATTCGTCATTCCCTTCTATAGAATCATTGTCGAAACTATCTTGAAATTTGACATGGACCAATTCAAATACACCCATCACAAATTTCTTCCACCAAACCCGCACAGTGAGCAGTGAATGGGGCCAACGTTGAAATATTTTCAATCTGTTCATGTATGCGTCAAAATTTGACATGGTTATACTAGATAGTTTCCTTGAAGGTATGGGAGGGTTTTGATACTTAAGGATGTTTTATGTCCCTACATAATACTTAAGGAGGGTTTGATTATTGAATTACCAAGTCGATTTGATGTCGCAGAAGCTTCAATTCACCCACCACAAATGTCATGCACTGACCCTGCATAGTGAGAAGTGAATGGGGCCAACGTTGAAATTTCTTCAATATGTGTCCGCATGCATCGAAATTTGACATGGTTAGACTAGACACATGCCTTAATGATATATGAGGGTTTCAAGACTCAAGGATGTATGCTGTCCCCACATAATCTTTGACATCTTCCACATTTGCATCAAAGTTCATCATGCTGCACCTCTCATTGTCATCATTCGTCATTCCCTTCTATAGAATCGTTGTTGGAACTATCTTGAAATTCGACATGGAACTTCCAATACACCCATAAAAAATTTGACATGGAACTTCCAATACACCCAATACACCCATTATGGAACTTCTATAGGATCGTTGTAGGAACTATCTTGAAATTTGACAAATTTGACGATATGGGAGGGTTTCAAGACTCAAGGATGTCTGATGTCCCCACATAATCTTTGAGATCATCCATGTTTGCAACACTGTTCATAATGGGTGTATCATTGTCATCATTCGTTGTTTCCATCTGTAAAATATTTGTTGGAACTCTCTTGAAATGTCATGGAACTTCCAATTCACCCACCATAAATGTCATGCACCGACCCCACATAGTGAGCAGTGAATGGGGCCAACGTTGAAATTTCTTCAATATGTGCATGTATGCATCAAAATTTGACATGGTTAGACTAGACACATCCCTTGATGATATGGGAGGGTTTCAAGACTCAAGGATGTCTGATGTCGCCACATAATCTTTGAGATCATCCATGTTTGCATCAACGTTCATAACGAATGTCTCATTGTCATCATTCGTCGTTTCCATATGTATAATATTTTTTGGAACTCTCTTGACATGTCACGGATCTTCCAATTCACCCACCCCAAATGTCATGCATCGACCCCACATAGTGAGAAGTGAATGGGGCCAACGTTGAAATTTCTTCAATATGTTCCAGTATGCATAAAAATTTGACATGGTTAGACTAGACACATGCCTTGACAGTATGGGAGGGTTTCAAGACTCAAGGATGTATGATTTCCCCACCTAATATTTGAGGTCATTCACATTTGCATCAACGTTCGTCATGCACATCTTATTGTCAATGTCTATCATTCCCTTCTATAGAATTGTTGTCGGAACTATCTTGAAATTTGACATGGAACAAACTATCCATATCAAATTTCAGTGCATGTCAAATGTGAACAGAGTATCCATGTCAAATTTCGGTGCATAAAAAAACATTTTGAAAAAATTTCAACGTTGGCCCCATTCACAGGTCACTATTGCCGATCATGTACTCTAGCCCTAGTACAATGTCTTTTAATAGTTGTTTCCTTTAAAATTCGACCGATCATAAAATTAAAATGAAACGAGGACAAGATGAGATGGTTTATAGAGTGGGTCTCTGAGTGATCTTTGAGTATAAATATGAATGAATGAACTTCTCTTGGTTTCGAGAATAATTTATTCTCTACTACACATGGCCAACCACATGAAGGTGGAAGCTCATATGGCCCCTCCCCCCCTTCACATCACTCTCAATTCCCCAATACCCAATATATAAAATAGAAAAAAAAACAAAAGAAACGTAGTAATCATGCATAGAAACTACCAAAACAAAAATGAAATAAAACTTAAAAACATGTAATTAACCCACATAAAAAATTATTTAAAGAAAATAATTCATACAAATTAAAATATCTAGTTACGTACCTCATTGACCAACGCAACATTTGTATCATCCTTCTTTTGTATCTTCTTCTTGATCATCCAAATCAACATCTGTATCAACATCTGATTCAAAAACAATGTTGAAAGGATTGATGATATCATCATCATCATCATCAATGTCATTTTCGAGCATATCTTCATCGATATCATCATCAAGAACTGACACATTGTCTCCTACACCTAGTTCATCTTCTCTGTATTCTCCATCTGTCGACCCATATTCTTCCTGCCTTAGCTCTACATCATCTTCTTGATCTACAATATATTTACCGGCCTTTCTCTTGGATCATATCTAACAAAAAATGACCAATCCCTCTTACCTGGAACCTTTGAGTAAAAGACTTGTTCACATTGACTTGGAAAAACATAGAGGTCATTTATTTTTTCAAAAACTTTTGTTTCAGTCATTCGAAATCCGTTGGCATGTTGAATAACGATTCTTTCCTCATCATGTTCATGCATTCGTAACCTGTACCATTTGGCATCGAAAAAAACTACTTTGAAGGAACTAAAATCACACTCAATTATATCATTCAAAAACCCATAGCATCTATTTTTTAGATTCTTGAGGACGTCTGTCACTCCTAGAGGAAACATTAGTGACCTGGAATACTACAGTTATACCACTATCAAAAGTTTTTTTGGTTTCATCCAACTGTTTGATGTGGAATTTATGACCATTGCACCACATAGCCTTGTGGTGTTTCAACTGCAATATGCCAGACATGTAAAAGATGCATTGCCAATTAATAATAAACAAATTTATATAACTTGAAAAGTATAATATGAAAAAAACACACCTATAGTCACATTAATATAATATAAAATAACTTAATAAAATTGGTGAATTTGCTTGCCTTTCCATCTTTCAAACATTATGCTAAATCTATTTCCCTCTGCGTAACATCAGAATCTCCATTACGACGAACTTCTCTAACAAATTCAGACAGTTCTTTCCATGATAACCTACCACCATGACATTCTTTACATCTATCAATCCATACCTTCATCCAGTCAAGATTGTTTGCAATGTATAAATGTAGTGCATCCCAATATTGAGCAACTAGCCGATCAAAAAATCACAATTCACCAATATTAAATATTAGTTATAACCATGGTAAATATTAATAAATGATGAAAGAATAAATATTAAATGAGTATGATCATATACAAAAAAAATTTGAAATATTTATTTTATTAAAAATATCCACAATTTAATTACCTCTCACTTTCTTCATTGTACCTTTCCCCCAAAACTACTGCTTTTCAAATTTTTTGATGGAGTTCACATCCCAAATGCAATCCACTGCATGCATAGCTTGCACTGCTAATTTAGGAAGATATTGACTAATATACACCATGGATTCATATACCATATATCCCTCCACCATAGAACCCTCATGACGTGATCTTTGTCTAACCAAAGCCTTCAATGATTTTAAGTGCCTATCCACCATCCACATTGACCTTGTGTGTACAGGTCCACACATTTCAATCTTCTCAACTTGGTGTATGAGGTAGTGTTCTTGTGCATTGAAAAATGTTGGAGGTAGACACTTCTGCATTTCACACATTAGCTGAGGACTTTCTCTCTTCCAATACTTTATATCATATTCATGGATTTCTTTCAATGAAAACCATCTACAGATCATGATGCAAGAAAATAACATGTTTCAACAAAACATATAAATACATATTACATTACAAGTAAAACACATGTCATTAAGTACAACAAAAAATTGTTTTTTTTTTCCATATATATTGTAGCTACTTACGTCATGTATTTTCCAAGATCATATATAACTTGTTTGACATTGTTGTCAAAGTTGTTTGGGAGAGATAGAGGTAGAACATACTGTAACAATAAAAACAAATCGTTACTTGTTCAAAACTAGACAAAAAAAAAAAAATCTCAAAAAATGTATATGACCAATATATAAATATGAATACTAAAATTATTAATTACCTTAATGAAGGTATTCCAATCATGTGTTTTTACCCCACCAAATTCACCTTTCTTCGTTAAGATATTCTTTATGTTTGAACAAAAACCTGTGGGAAATTTAATTTTTTGAATGACCTCTTTTACACCATTGCTTTGTTGCTATGTTAATAACCATGGAAGATTATTTTGGTCTCCATCATTATTTGATTGGATCACACTTTGCATTGCATGATTGGCTTCCCGAATGTCATTACAAATTTTGACATTTTTTTCTTTATCCCTCCTACCATCTATGATTCACCATAATGTTTTTGTCACATTCTTCCCGATATGCATTGTATCAAATAAAAGAACTATTTTTAGGTCCTTATAGTAAGGCAACATCATGAATTGAGAGGGATGACATGTCATTCCTTGTGGAAGCCAATTATTCATGACGACGACATTGATGAAGCATAACAAAAATCAGAACATATTTATCAAATGCGGTAAAATAAAATGAATAATTCAAATAAAATTTCAAAACATGATTCCATTTACGATAGATAAACAAAATGCGTACCTCGAGGATTAATTCTGTCATATGCCAACTTCCATAGGCCATGTGTCATTGTTTGTGGTTTTAGTCGAGTCTCTTGTTTCCCATTGAAATGATCTTTTTCAGTAGTACGATACTTATGGTTCTTGGAGAGGAAGTGTCTATACTCATCAAACACCTCCTTTCCTAAACTTTTTGACCGACGAGATTTCATCTTAGGACCACAAACTGGACATGCAAATTTACCCTTTGTTTGAAGACCTGCAATAGATGGATTAATGTGAATTATTAATATACAAAATGATTATTTAAACACCATGCATGATGTATTCAATTAATTATATACTATTCAAGCGTGCAATATGGAACATTACATACCACAAAAATGTGTTAGTCCCGTGGCATCATGAATTGTCCATAAAAGTATTCCATGACATTGGAATCTCTTCTGCCCAATTGGTTTACATATGTCATACATAGTGATGCCCTCCCATAACTTTAGTAGCTTGTCGATAAGAGGCTCGATATACACATTCATATCTTTAACTTGGTACTTACCTAATTGTTTGAAATTACATGAAATTACTACCATGGCATGTATATATACATAAATAAATAAATAAAAGATGTTATGCAAAAAAAGAGAAAAATGAAAAATTTAAATTCAAAAAWTTTATGTAAACAAATACCTGGAATAATCATTGTCAACATTATGTGCTCCCTCTTTATTGACATCCAAGGAGGAATGTTATTGTTGATAACAAAAATAGGCCACACTGAGTAAACAAACCGAAGCTCTCCAAATGGATTAACACCGTCAGTTGACAATGAAAGCCTAACATTACGAGGTTCATCTATAAATTCTGGCCATTTTGCAACAATTTCCTTAAATGCATAACCATCTGTAGGCATTTTAAGAATGTCATCTTTAATTCTCTTTCGTGCATGGTAATCCATAAAATGTGCTATGCTTTGACACCTGAATAGTCGTTGCAAATGTGGAATTATGGGAATATGCCGGAGAACCTTTCGAAGTACCATTTTTGTTACTTGATCGGTTCAATATCTACTAATACCACATACTGGGCATTCTATTTTTAACGAATGTTGTCCATAATATATAATATGATCATTAGGACATGCATCTATACTTTGATACTCCATTCCAATGTCTTTCATAATGGCATGTCAATCTCGATATGTGCGAGGTAAAATATTTGATGAGGGTACAAAAATTCACCTAACAATCTAAAACATACAAAATAAATAGTTAATGTAAAGAATAGTAATTGTAAATATTGCATTTTTATTTTACACATTAATTAACACTAAAAAAATGGGGAAAAATCAACCTTTATGTAGATGTGATGAAGCATATTACATACCTTAGGATCTCAGTCATACAAGTGTTCAACAAATGATTCGTAACTTTTAAGTTCACCAACAACAATGTAGTGGAGAGAATATTTTCTCTTGACCCTTTATAAAGTCGTTTATTTGCCTTTTCAATCAGAGGTTCATCATAAATACCATCACTACTGTACCCATGATCCTCATCTGGATGACTGAATAAGTCTCAGATCATTTGATTTGTCCCATCATCTTGAACTATGTTATTATTGTCATATACTTCCATGGGATCATTAACTTGATCTTCATTATCTACTTCAAGTTCTTCATCTTGTACTACAACATCATTTCTGCTACTACTTGGTGCTTTGTGCATAAAGTTAATGGGAAAATCTAACTTTATAATTACAAACAATCATGAAACATTAGTGCATGTATAAAACAATATAAAAGTTTGAGAATACAATAAATATTAAAACAAATAATGAATGTATACATAGCTAATTACCATGGGACGATATTCATTTGATCCCCAGTCCATGTGCCCATATTTTCTACAATGTTTTAGCCGTTGATATTAAAACTCTTTCGGGACGTCTAGTACAAACATTTTTGCAAGGGAAATAACATTTATCATCACCCTTTTCACCCTCTTCAATTTTTTTCCCACCTCTAATGTTTTCTGACATTCTTCCCCACAAACATATAATGAAAAAAATACCTATTTTTTGTTCACCAAGAAGACCGACTTATACCCTTTTTGAAGTGTCGTTATTATAGAAAACTTGTCGCAACATCCGTAAAATGCAACATATTTATAGATTTTATAACGTCGCAATTCCGATAATAGTTGACCAAGTCAAAGTTGACTTGGTCAAATACTAGGTGACCATTGGGATGGGGAAAACCTAGTTTCCATAACGTCACAAGTGCGACGAATAATTTACCAATGTCACAAGAGAGACGAAAATTTAATGTCATCGCAAGAGCGACGTCTTCCTACCTTCATCGCAAGAGCGACATGTGTTTGTAGTACATCGCAAGAGCGATGTTATCGGGCAAAAAGTTTAAAATTTCCTCTATTTTTCAACAGTATGGACAATTTTGTCCATAACGTCGCAAATAGAATGTCGAAATTTTTCCAATATGTACTAGTGCCAGGTATGGCTCCACATCAACAAGGAAAGATTGAAGGGTGAAGGAAAGAAACTTAAGCCCATATGTTATGGACCCTTCACTATTTTGGAGAAAAGTGGTACCAATGCTTTTTGTCTAGATCTTCCACCTTATATGCAGATCTACTTAGTTGTAAATGTAGAGAACTTGAAACTTTTTGAGCCTCCCATGATCATGGATCAGGATGAGGAAGTTTCAATACCTTTAGTTGATGAGTTTTCTCCTAAGTAATGTGATGATTTAAAGGAATATATCATCCTTGACAAAATGACGAGGACTTCACACAGGGGTGATGTTGATTATCTTTGAGTAGGCTTAAAGGGAACACATTCAAGCAAGGCAAAGTGGATTGAGAAGGACAAGGTGATGGAACTCTTCCCTCACTTATCTGTTGATTGATGAAAGATTTTGGTGGTCCAAAAAGCTCTTAGTAGGAAGGTGTGATCCAAAAAGGATCTAGAGAAGACTAAGGACAACTTAGAATTTGTAGAAGCAACTTAGGAAGCTTAGAATGGCCTCAACAGACAAAGAAAGGGAAAAAATTCAAAGTCCTCAAAACTCAATGAAATTGGCATCATTGCGAAGAGCACGTCGCAATATTTCCAACGTCATAAACAAATCGTCAAACTGAGTTACAAATCAAAAGATATTCACGGTCAAAGTTTTGGTCAACCTAGCCCAGTCAACAAGGGATGAGTCAACATCCGTACTGCTGATATCAACATCAATATAAATGATGTCAACATCCATACAATGTATGTGGTACACGTAGAAGGTGACACGTGTCATGTTGACATCAACATGTTGACGTGGAAACACCAGAGGCTTCCACGTGTCACTCATTTTTGGCATTTTCAGGTCAATTCGTGGACCAATGAAAAAGTGCCATGTGGTAGTCCGTAAAACCACGTGGTAGACCGTACGGTGATGTGGTAGGATGATATTGTAGGTGACATGGTAGGTGACTATGCAAGTGGTTGGTGTGGCCTAATGGTTGGCTGCCACGTGGCCTAGTCATGGGCTGCCACGTGGCAGTGGGAAAATGCCCAATGAGGGCCCGAAAACCGAATTTCAAAAATAAAAAAAAGACGGGCCCGCCAAATCTGGTGGCCAAATGTCACACTCCAAAAAATTTAAACCACACTCCAAGTTTTCCGAAGTTCCATTCCACATATATGTATACGCTATAACTATAACCCAAAAGGGGAGGCCCATGGGCTCGACCCTGGGACCTCCCTCTATACAAATGCCTTAACTATAACATTTGCCACCATTGGGCCAACAGACTACATTATGTAGTCCACCCCACTTTTTGTTTATAAACCAAGTCTTCCCATGGACATACGAAGGAGGGTGCGCGGTGGTATGACTAAGCATGGAAACCAAGACGGAGAATAGAGAATTAAATGCACAGAGCATGCACAAAAACTGAGACGATATTTCTCAAGGGCCTGGGAGTGCCAAAGTCAAATTGAGGCGTGGAGACAATCATTTTTGGGTAATTAGATGCCACAAATTCAATGGTGCTGCCTATTTTCTAATCTGTGCAAAGCTTATGCAGCGTAATTCCAGAATGAGGTATACTTATGTATTTTTCCAAATTATTTTTCTGAGTTAATAAAAAGGCCTACCCATTTGAGAGCAGGACTCAAAGACGTAGTCCACCAGGGAAGAAATCCGTTATCAAGTTTTTGTGTTGAAATATGATGTTTATGTCTCTTCATTATTGATCTTTTTCCTTCTTTAATGGTGCATTTTAATTTATGTTCATTTAATACAATTCTTTATAAGTCACTTCGATGAAAAGATCCTGGATCACTATGTAAGAGAATGGTTTCTATGGACTTCATGGATTTTTGCATTTCGTCCATCTTGTTTTCTATTTCTTGATTTTTTCTTTGTGTGTTTACAAACTCATCACTTGTTATTGACCTAACACTCAAATCATTAAGTTGGTCCTCCAATTTGGATAACTTGGTATATATCTCCTCATTTTATTCATGAGTTATATATGATATTTTTGGAGGTTTAATTGGTGTTGAAATATTTTTTAGAGCCATGTGGGATAACAATAATAATACTCCTCTATTTTCTCGTTATCACAAATTTTGAATCACAAAAATAGATTTTCCGATAAAAAGTTATGTCAATTGTAAGTTATGTACCTTTCAAACCCTAATTTTTGAGAATTTTTGGATGGTTGACCTTTTTCCTGATTGATATCTGAAATTTTGGTATGTAGTACTCTGATATGACTTCTTAAACTCCTGAAAAATTTCATAGTTTGAACATTCATTGATAAAAAGTTATGGAAAAATTACCAAAATGACTTGTTTAAGACTAATTTAAGGATTAGTAAACAAGCTCA
>WSFP011457238.1:0-19213 GCA_009831015.1 Picea engelmannii | reverse complement strand
TTACTTGGAGAACTATCCTTCTTTTTGGGACTTCAGATATGTCAAAGCAACCAAAGAATTTTTATTTCTCAAACCAAGTATATCAGAGAAATGCTAAAGAGGTTCGGAATGGAATATTGCAAACTAGTTATCACTCCCATGCAAACCAGTTGCAAGTTGAGAAAAGATGATGATTCAAAGTCTACAGATCAGAGGTAATATAGGTCAATGATTGAAAAGCTACTATATGTGACAACATCCATACCAGATGTAATGCAGGCAGTTGGACATGTGGCATGATTTCAAGCATCACCAAAGGAGTCACATGTGTTAGCAGTGAAGAGGATTTTCAGATATCTCAAAGGAACATAAAAGTTTGGATTATGGTATCCAAAAGGAAAGGATCTATCACTTATTTCCTACACAGATGCTGATTGGGCATGTCGTATTGATGACCGACGAAGCACCAGTGGAGCAACATTCTAGTTGGGTGAGTGTTTAGTATCATGGCTAAGAAAGAAACAATCATCAGTATCTTTATCTACAGCCGAGGCAGAGTATATTGCAGAAACGTCATGCTGTACACAGGTTCTTTGGATGAAACAAACTCTGGCAGATATACAGGTTGACTATGATGAGCCCATTCCAATCTATTGTGATAATACAAGCACCATCAATATCTCGAAGAACCCGGTGATTCACTTCAAGATGAAGCACATTCCAATCAAGTATCACTTTCTATGGGAGAAGGTTGAAGAAAAGAACATCAGAGTTGAGTTTGTGGGCACAAAAGAACAAGTGGAAAACATCTTTACAAAACCACTTCCACGGGAAGCCTTTGAATATCTTCGCCAGAGACTTGGAGTTATTTCTACTCCAAAATGAATTATTTTTTGAATGATTATCTTATATGTCTTAGATGTACATGAGGAAGCACCATAAGAGGACAATTTAGTCACGGGGAAAAACCCAATATGGAAGATACCTTTGCCATTGATGACAAAGGGGAAGAGATTTATCAAATGCAGAGGACAAAGGCATATCAGATGCATAAGACATAGGCATGGTTCTAGGGGGAGAAGATTTATCAGATACAGAGGACAGAGGCATGGTTCCAGGGGGAGCATGAGTGATATGATTTCAATATTTCATCAGAGTGTTTCCATCAATGCCAAAGGGGGAGATTGTTGATTAAGGTTGGTTGTCATTGATGTCAACCCTTGAAGAAATCCTGGTAGAAAAAAGGTCTGGGTAATAGAGACAAGGTTGTTTGATGACTCATTATTGTCTTGTCATGGTTTATAATAAGTATAAATGGATGAACTCCAAAGTGGTCCCCTTATGGTGAAAGCCCCCAAGGGAAGACGCTTTGCAGATTGAGTTATCCTACAAGTATGGTTAGAGAACCCATGCTTATTTGTGGAATAATTAGATGAAGGTTAGTCAATTTTTTAGTGAAACTATCCTATATTGATAATGATTGTCATGCCATTTCCGATGGTATGTGGAATGTCACATAACTCCTCACGGTTAGAGAGTTATGGCCATGAGAAGTTGGAGAACTCAGGTTTGGGTAATGGACCCAAATTTGTTTGATGGATAATGGTATGAGTTTTGACATATTTTTAGGTAATAATATTCTATATGGATATTACATGTCATTCCATTTCTAGTGGTCTGTAGAACGTCACATAACTCCTCACGGTTAGAGAGTTATGGCCGTACGAAGTTGGAGGACCCTCACATGAAATCTAGAAGCCCCAAAAGGTCAAAGTAGTCAAAGTGGTTTAAGAGATTTTAAAAGGTAAATAATAAAGTGAAGTGATGAGTGTACTATAATTCAAAGTGAATACAACATAAATTATTTAAATAATAAATTTAATAGAGAAATTAGAAGTTGGTTAACCCTAAAATAAGGAAAGTGGGCAAAGTGACCTAGAAGATGTTTTTAAGGAATCTATTTGGAGAGTATAAATAAGAGGCAAGGCTCTTTCGTTTTACACCACACTTGAGAATATTGAATATCTATAGGTTTATGAGGTAACCAAATGATATCTAAGCCGAATTTCTGAGGAAAGGTGAAGAAAAGAAGGCCGTAATTCAAGGAAGGATAAAATAATTTGATGATGCTTTCTAAGGTATGTTATTTACAGGTCATCTAATCATTTTAGAAATAACATTTTTTTATAGAATGATTCAGACCATGAAATTGCTATTCCATTGAAGAAACATATCCAAGTATCTGTGGTAAAAAATTTAACATGTGGGTCATTGTATTTTTTGAGTTACACCGTGGAAAATAGGGTTTGTGGCTAGGCTTGAAACTAGTCTAAAACAGGTGTTTCGGGTAAAAACGTCATAACTTCTTCATAAAAGATCCAAATTGTGTAAGACAAAATGTGTTGGTTACAGTAAAAAAATTAGTATTTTTTGTAACTGTTATATATATATTCAATAAATATTCTGTGCGGGGCACGCTCTACATGGTCGCTCTCTAGAATAAGCCAAAATTCAACAAGGTATGCCATTTTTGCTATAACTCTTTTTATGAGAGGTTCAAAGTAGTGAAACCTGGAGGAATTGAATAAAACATACGGAAGAACATTGTGTATCAGTTTTGGATGTTTATTCAATACAAGCATATTTATTATTATTTCAAGTTAGGGTTGTTGACTAATCCAAAACTAGTCATGTGAGACTAAAGAAAAGTTTGATGAAAATGCTAGTCTCTTGTTGTTAAAGTTAAGGAAGGATTGAAGGTATGTGATCATATATATCAGGTCTATTACAAAGTTACAAATCATATTTGGATGATGAAATTGACGAGGGATTTTTGTTAATGTACATGTTGGGTACATGGTTGAGACGAGTAGTTAATGAGATGGCACATAAATGAGGTGTATAGTTGATGATGTTGGTACATATTGTCGAGTCATAGTTGATGAGTAGTTGACACATGATTGATACATACTTGGTACATGGTTGGATGCACTTTTTTATGCTACAGGTTGATTATAGGTTGTTTGGTACAGGTTGGTGCATGGTTGATGCACTTGTTTATGGTACGGGTTGATTATAGGTTGAGGTACAAGTTGATGCATGGTTCAGGTTTATTGGTACAGGTTTACAATGGTATATATTATAGTGATAGTGTGATAGTGGTTCCATCATTCTACTTCTACTTCATGGCGGTTGGGCGGGGCAAGGACATGTAGTTGTAGCCACCTTCCGGTTGTAGTCGGAGAACACAGGGGGTTGTAGCCTCCTTCTGGTTGTAGCTAGAGAGTTGGGGAGTTGGAGCTTCCCTCAAGTTATAGCCTGAGAAACTAGGGGGTTGGAGCCTCCTTCCAGTTGCAGCTGAAAAACAAAGGAAGTTGGTGCTTCCAATGAATGTAATTCTTCAATACATATATGAAAAAACATTCCATGGTTTTCTCTCGCTTTGGGTTTCCACGTAAAACACTGGTGTACTGTGTATCTGTATGATTGTTCATTTGTTCATTGCTTATTTACTCTACATTTATTGGATGATAATGCAACATTGATATAACACGTGGATTATATGGTTAAAAAGGATTAAATTGCTCTATTACCGATTCACCCCCCCTCTCAGTAATCCAACAACGTTTCCCTAAGTTTGGACTTAATAATCACTTAAAACACCCTTTTGCTTCTAATTGCACATTCAATTTGATTAATTAAGTGAATTTCCCTAAGTTGTATCCTAATAATCATTTAAGTCACTCAAAACGCCCTTTTCTCCTTTTTCTCATCTAATTCCACGTTCACTTTAATTAATTAAGTGACTTTTCCTTAGTTTTATCTTTAATTATTATTTTAAGTCACTTAATCACCTTTTTCCACTTTATTAATTAATGTCACTTTCAACTTAGGCTTTTCTGGTAAATGACACTAAATTATTCTTTTATTCCCTTTTTCTCTCGACTACAACCTACGAGAATCAATATAGGTTACTGAGTCTGTCCTCCTGGAGTCATCATTGGGAAAGGGACATTACAATCCTCCCTTCTCGAGATTGCTTGTCCTCAAGCAATTTCATCACAACTTGACGCTCCGTCAAATGAGTCAAGTTGAAACTAAAAATGATACAAGGATCCCAAATGAATCTCCAAAAATGAACACCATGCTGTCGCGACGTGACTCTGGTAATAACCATCTGACCAATGTGCCTATTCTACATCCTCTACTCTAGGGATCCCACACTCAAATACCTGTTGGGACTGAACTTACTTTCATGAATCATGTTAGGGACGTAACCTCCCTAACCCGTCACATAGGTAGAATAATATAATTCAATGTAATAAAGGCCAATATTAATAAGGCCTAGCAATAAGAAAGAATAAATCAAATGTAAGAAGACCTAATAGAAGCTTCCGCTTCTAGAAGGATCTTCCTCTATATTGTTCTTTTGGATATATAGATTTAGTATAAATAGGAATAAAGGACATGCGAATTTTTTTCTTGGATATTATTGTAATAGAGATCTGTTCTGTTGGAGATTTCCCCCTCGAAGAGGCAAGTGAACATTGCTCTCATTAATATAGGTGCTCTTTCTGCTGTTATTCTAGTATTATTATGGTATTGTAATGGTATTGTTCTTTTGGTTATATCATTTTTGTTTTTCCATTACTTGCTAAAATATTTCTGTTCTTCATACTATTTTATATCTGGAATACTACAAGTGGTATCAGAGCACTTTCCTTGCCAGAATTTTGTGGGTTATTTTTTTTTTCAGGGTAGAGACGTATTCTGACGTCTTAAAGCTACAAATATCTGTCATTCCATGCATAAATCCATGGTCATGGAAACATACATGCAAGAACTACAAGTGGTTTTTAAGTGCACATCTGTTGGCCACCCTTGTAACCCCTAATGATACCCCTTCGAGTGATAGCACATTAGACAACACCTGTATACAGATCGACCTAGATATCCTAAACTAAGCGACTGCTTGAATTCTATAGTTCCACCAAGAAAAACACTTGAGAAGATACTCTCTAGTACCTGGGTAGTTGGGTGGTACAACTAAGGGCACAATCTAGCCTCCTTAGTTGGTTCCCTGAGATATTGGGTCGAGTACTACTGTTGGACCCCACATGTATATCAAAGAGCTATAACACAGGGAAAACCCTTGTCTGTAGAAACCTTGAATACCCTAACCCTTGGGATGGAAACAAAAACAACACATACAAGATCCATTAACATGCAATTGTGCCTCCTACATTCTAGTTGCAGAATTACTACACATTTCTTCCTGTTAAGGATTTGGCCATTTCCTCACTGCAGTATTATTCATGCCGGAGTATAACTTTGTAGGAGTAAAAAAAAAATGAGTATAGTGGTCCCACTGACACACTTATTTGGGACATATCCCATTGGGTTTCTCTCTTTTCCCTGATTCTAGTGATACCTATCAATTTTAACCCAAATTTTATCGTGGACCTGACCCTTTTACGACACCCTTATTTTTCCCCTATCCCATTGGATCCCCCTTTTTTACCTGATCATAGTGGTACCTATCATTTTATACCCTTCTTCTTAGTGGTCCCACCAACCTCTCTTGACCCATTGTGTTTTCCCTATACCATTTTCCTACCCATTTTTCCAAATGGACAACACCTTATCCCAAGAACTCAATACATTGGTTTATGACAACCTCCAGAACAAGGAAGACATCAAGAATATAAATTCCAACCTTAGCTCAATCAATTCTGCTATACAGGCCCTCTAGGACCAATGTGCCCACATCAAAGACCTCAAAGACCTCAAAACCACCCTTGAACACTTCATAGACCATTCCCAGAACCCTTCCTCTTCTAAACAACCATCTTATTAGGATGAACATGACTCTTCCCATTACCAAGGTCCTCATAATACCCATTACCAAGGTCCTCATACTACCCACTTTTCTCGCGACCTCCGCCCTCCTAGAATTGAGGTGAACAAATTTTATGGCTCGGATCCTATAAGCTGGGTCACCCAAATAGAACATTATTTCTCTTTGCATGGCATTACTGATGATTTAGCAAAGATTCATTATTGTGTCCTACATTTGGATCTGGAACGATGAAAATGGTGGAAATGGCGAAAAAAGGCCCACCAAGGGTATGTTTCTTGGACACAGTTTGTGGCAGAAATTTACGACCACTTTGACTCTGACACCCACCATATGGGTCATTTGACCAAGTTGAATTAGTCTGGGACAATGGAATAATTTATTTACACATTTTATCTCTTGGATTTTAGAACGGAGGGCATGTCAAATTCTTTCTTCAGGGAATGCTTTAATAGTGGCCTCAAAGATTAAATTCTTTCCCATGTTCTCATGGCATGCTCCCATACTTGGTTGGAAGCTACTCAATGAGCCAAGGAGACACAATAGATTGTATCTTCCCATATCCAAAAAACCTCCTTTCCCCCTCACCCTAAACCCACCAATTATGCCCCTCCCACAACTCCCCTCAAGATCCAAAAATTAACAAGGGATGAAATGGATGAACATCAACTCAAGGGTATTTGTTATAATTGTGATGAAAAATATTTTCCAGGGCACAAGTGTAAGGAACAAAAGATTTTTATGGCTGCGACTAAGGATATTTCTGAAGAAGAGGCTGCTGTTCCACCTGTGGAGGAACTACCACCGCCATCTGATCTAACCCCACCCTTTTATCCACTAGAAGTTTACCTGGTGATTTCAGTTAATTCCCTCACTAGATTCTTTGCTCCTCAGACTCTCAAATTAATTGGTTACAATAAAAATAGGAAAGTCATCATCCTTATGGACAATGGTAGCTATTGAGTCCCTATTTTGACATGTATAATGCCCTATATTACCTTGTATCTAAGCCTTTTTGCCTATGTTATAAGATTATACTTGACTATTTCCTCCCAAACACATACTTAATGACCTTGTTCATGTTCACAAGAGGTAATTGATGATTTAGAGCATGTTTGTTTAACTTTCTTAAATTAATTCGATTAAAGTGTTTTATTTCGTATAGTCCTAATGGTTTGACTCGTGAGAAGCCTATCTGGTACTACCAGTCATCATGCAATCCGGTACCAAATCCATTTCGGTACCCAAGGCAGTTTTGATCTGGTACTATCTGCTCCAAATTCATTCCGGTACCAAGTCATGCGCTATTCCGGTACTGTCTACTTCGCGTCCATTCCGGTACTCATATTTGTGATTCTGTGTATTCCAGTACCAAAACCTCTGTTTCTAGAATGCGCCAGTTGGACTAGTATGATGGTGTATATTTCGAGAAGATAGTTGAACAGAAGCTCCCAAATCAGTTTTCTAGATTAAGAGAGGCTCCATCGCTCATGCACTTCATGTCATGAGGATGGAGTCGATTCCTAAAAATTTGATGTAAATATCAATTGTAAAATCTCTCAAACTGTTTAATGCTTATCTATAGATATTGATAGTATTAGCTTACCTTATATAAGGAATGCTGTATAGGTGATAGTGTGTGTGGATAATAAGGAATGTGACAAAGTATGCTATCAGAGCTAGATGATACATATTGTTTATATGTATGAAGTGAAGGATTGTTGATCCAATTTACTAGTTGAATTAATACAAAAGATCGATTATACAAATTCCTGAGTATGAGTGAAAAGATTTAGTCTGTTAATTTCTTAAGAGGTTCCTTGTTGGTTCGGCAAGGGCCCACCACCCCAACCAAGGTAAACCTCCCTGTACATGTTTTGTGTGATTGTGTGAGTATTTTATAGTAGTGTGTGTTAATGATCTTTAATCTATTTTCAGAATTCAACATTGAGTTAATTGTTTTTGGATTGGTGTGAACAATCAGGTGCTAGATCGAATAGATATTTCATTCTCGAATGTTGGAGATGGCCATTTAATTATTTGAAGTGTGAGATTGATATCTTGAGTTTATGATTGCAGTAGATTTAATATATCAAGTAACCAGAAGACTTTATATCTCATCTTCATGCTCTGTAATGAAGTCTCTCAGTTATACTGAATATTCCTTGTACTGGTTTGTTTGAATTGCATGAAGCTGGAATTGATTTTGATTTCAAGAGTGGTTGGAGTTGATTGCTATTTACTGTTTCGATTGCTACAAGAGACAAGCTTCTCAAGTTCATCTCTTTAATTCATGAGCCTGGAATGAATAGACTTGTTCCTCTAGGATAAAATCTTTTGATTGACTGTTTGTGTGAAGAAGTTTCATTATCCGTTTTCTCTTCTAAGTTCAAGGGTGCTTGAAGTATTTAGAAATCTTAGAAACATAGTTTTTTTATGTTATTAATTATTTCCTATATGCAACAGACCTAGGAAGGTTACCTGTTCTCAACACATATAGTGTAAGAACTCTTTTGATTACGAATACCATATTGACATTTAAATGAGTGTAAGATATATATTGAACATATTTATAAACCAACATTTTGGCACCGTTGCCGGGGAGTTGTAAATTGTAATAGGTAGCACTTTGAGTTTTGATTGGTTTGATGAAGCTTGGATTGGATTTGAGGACAATCTGAGGGCGGATAGAAGACGGTAAGATGAGAGGTAAGAACCTGCACATCCACTTTGGTGGGGTTGCTCCAAAGTCAGGTTGTCCTCCTACCTTTGATAATTAGGAATCTACATTTTTATTTATTTTATTTGAATTTCTTTTATGAGTAGGTATAGGGATAATAAAGGTACATTTTTTTCTTCTAAAATTTCAGAAAATCTACCCCCCCCCTTACACTAATTCATCTAAAATTCATGCAAGAAAAATTCTCAGAAGAGAGAACTCAAAGACAACAATTGCAACAACAACCAAGGGCACTAAATCTGAAGCCACTATTCAGATTGAAAGCATAAGACAACAAGAAAAAGAGGAAGCACTGGCGACCCCATCAAAAGGAGAAGATGGAAAAGAAACAAAGGTAGTAATAGAGGAGGCTGCATATGTTGTTGGAAAGCCACACAAAACCTTGGAACAACTAGAGATACCACATAACCCAATGTTCGAACCATCACTCAGTGGAGAAGGATCACCACCCCCCTACAGGTTGTTTGGAGATATGGCAGAAGAAGAGGGAAATGCAACCAATGAAACAGAGACATTTGGATTCCCCATACTGGATATCGCTAAAAATGTTCATATGAAGAACATTCCATTGTCCTCACTAGCTCATTTCCATGGTATGTCAACTGAAGACCCTGACTCATTTTTATTTGAATTTGACATATTGTGTAGGAGTTATAACTACACGGATAATGCTCAAAAATTAAAACTTTTCCGAGCTACACTAAAGATTCGACACTAAGGTGGTTCACGAGCTTAGGAGAACACACCATTTTGTCTTGGGATGGTATGAAGGAGACCTTCCTCCAGAAATACCAAGATTACTGCAGACCTAGGGATGCTAGGAATGATATATTCAAAATGCAACAATTTGAAGAAGAAAGCTTAGAAGAATACCTAGAGAGGTTCTTATACAATTGCAAAAAGACTAAGCAGTTTTCCTTAGACATAGCTAAAGTTACGACTATTTTTCTAAAGGGTGTGAGGGATGATTGCATTGAGGTACCAAACCTCATGATTTCTATGGATGTGTACCAAAATCCATTTGCAGACATAACAACGTATTGTAAAATATACTCCCGCAGTCAAGCCAAAACTGGGAAAAGTATAAGGGATCCTACAAACATAATTGTTAAACCCACATATGGAGGTGTCATTAGGATTGAACTGGGAAATCTATTAGAAAAATTCAAAACAGATATCCTAAACACCATCAGTTCCCAACTTAATACCATGAAAATTAAAAGAAAACAAGAGGAAGAAAATGCTGCGTTAGCAATTTTCTCTCATCCGTGTAGGAGGAAGCACCCTGAAAAGGAATGCCCCCTTAATGTTATTGAAATCTGTGGTCTCTGTATAGAGGACCATCCTACTAATGAATGCCCTTCTCTACCTGGACTCAAGGCCATATTCAAGGGAGGAGGAGAACCTAAGACATCCTACCCCCCTAGGAGACCATGGAGACAACAAAACCCCAACATGTTTGCAGAACCAACTACACAATACCCACAACAACAATGGGTACCTCCCATGTCTTATCCTCAATGGTCGCCACAAACCCAACCTTGGCAGCAAGGGTGGAGAGGAACTGTATATGGGAATGTTCCTTTCCAACCAACAAATTTCCCCACCTATCCACAATAACCTTCGAATATCTCCCAGCTTCTCCCAGGATTTAACGCTCCTTCTCTTCTTCCACCTCCACAATTACAACAACAACTTGCACTACCCATGAATCCAAATATGCAGCAAAAAATGCAAGCTGCACCTATTCAAAACCCTCCTCGGCCTACCCCTATTCTTGCATAACCTATCCATAACCCAAATAACAGGCCGACACAACCTGTACAAAACGTTCAAGTACAAACCTTCCCCACATATGTAATAACACCAGCTCCATTCAATGGAATTGAATTAAGATTAGGGAGGGTTGTGAACAAAACAAATCCTACTGTGGTTGTCCAAGAAGAACAAGTAAATAATCACACAAATCAAGAACAACAAATAGATGTAAAAACAGTTCAAAGAGAAGAACAAATGACTAATCCATTAAATTAAGAAGAAGACACACCAATACAACAAGAAATTCCTTCTCCTATCTCCCTTGTAGTAGAAACACCTCAGAAAATAACTCCTCCTTATCTAGAAAGGCTGCTTGTAAAGAAAACTGAGGAACCTCTAGGACATAATCTAGAGACTGAACTCCGAAACATATGTGTAAAGATCCCACTACTATAGGCCATCAAAGACATACCTATCTACGCTAAAATTGTAAGGGACCTTTGCATTAAAAATCCAGGGAGGAAGAGGAAGGAGCCTCCTATCATACAGGTGGTAGGGCAGTTATCAGAATTTATAATAGAAATTCCATCTAAGTATAGTGATCCAGGGAACCCACTGGTAACCATAAAAATCAATGGTGTTGCCTTACCTAACACATTGATTGATCTAGGGGAAACAATAAATGTGATGTCAGTGAACACTATGAAAAAATTGCAACTAGATCACTTAAGACCAACACAAACTTTGCTGGAGCTTGCAGATAAATCAGTCATCACCCCAACAGGACGTTTAGATGATGTAACAATTACATTGGACTCTTGGGAATACCCTATGGATTTCTTAGTAATCCATCCCAAATCCCACAAACTTGGACACCTAGTAGTACTCGACTAACCTTGGTTGGACACTGCTGATGCATTCATTAGTTGTCGATCTGGAGAGATGACAATTTCCAATGGCACTCAAAGTAAACAACTCATCCTTTTTACCCCACCCAACCAGCCACTGAAGTTCCTCTCTGGTTGGTGAATCCCTATGGGGAGGAGGACTTCACTTATCCCTAGTCGACCCTTGAACAAGTAAAAGGAGTACAAGAGAAAACTAAAGAAAAAATCTTAAGTCTATTCTTGGTTGATTCAACATGCATTGATTATCCTCAATCTTTGCCTACATACACACCCATATTTAGCCATGAATTTCAAGAAATTTGGCACCCTTTTACTTCGACAATAGCCACTGTTTCACAAATAGAGGAAGGGAAAGAATCATCTGTTCAAGATGTTGAAATCAGTCCTGGAAAGTCTTTATATATCAATGCTAGCCTAGAAACAGATCAACAACAAAAGTTGATACAAATGATACAAGGGAAATCTAATGATTTTTCATGGGATTACTTTGACATGAAGGGGATTTGCCCAGACACTTGTGTGCATCATATTTACACTAATGATAAGATCATACTTGTCAGGAAGCCCCAAAGAAGAATGAATCCAACCTTGAAAGATATAGTAAAAGAAGAACTCCAAAAAATCCTACAAGCCAATTTCATTAACCTTATATAAGATAGCAAGTGGGTCTCCCCATTAGTTATTGTACCGAAGAAAAACAGGAAATGGAGGATTTGTGTGGACTTTCGAGAATTAACCAAGGCTACCTATAGAGACTACTTTCCTTTTCCTTTCATAGATCAGGTATTAGACACTTTGTCCGGGAAAAGGTATTTTTCTTTCTTGGATGGGTTTAGTGGTTACAATCAAATCCAAATTTCACCAGAAGATTAGGATAAGACCACATTTACCTGTCCCTGGGGGATCTATGCCTATAGGGTTCTTCCTTTTGATTTATGTAATGCCCCTGCTACCTTTCAAAGGGTTGTGTTGGCTATTTTCTCCGATTTGACCAACGATTGTGTGGAAGTTTACATGGATGACTTCATGGTGTATGGGGATGATTTCCATCATGCATTGGATATTTTGGAGAAGGTACTGGTTAGGTGTAAAGAGACCAACCTTTCACTAAATCATGAAAAATCTAGAATCTTTCTCACTGAAGGAATTGTTCTAGGTCACCAAGTCTCCGGTACATGAATAAGAGTAGACCCTGCCAAGATTGATATTATCTCCCAAATCAAGATCCCTAGCTCACAAAAGGAATTCAAAAGTTTCTTAGGGAATGCTGGTTACTATAGGAGGTTCATTCAAAACTTTACAAACCTAGCTTCCCCCCTTTTCAATTTTTTGACAAAAGATGTTGAATTCTATTGGAATGAGCAATGCCAAATCTCCTTTGAAATATTAAAAACAAAGCTGTCAAGTGCCCCTGTTTTGAGAGGTCCAAACTGGTCTCTTCCTTTCCATATTTGCACAGATGCCTCAGATACCTCTTTAGGAGATATCTTAGGACAAAGGGAAGGGTAGATTCCTTATGCTATACACTTTGTTAGAAAGAATCTCTCACCTGCTAAAGTAAACTATACTGTCACAGAAAAATAATTTTTATCAGTAGTACATGCCATCAACAAGTTTAGACACTATATAAAAGGATACAAAGTTTTTGTGCACACTGACCACTCAACTATCAACTTTATAATGAACAAACTTGTTAGAAGTGCTAGAGTGACAAGATGGATGTTATTACTCCAAGAATTCAATATCACTATCATTGATAGGTATGGAAGAGATAATTTGGTTGCTGATTTCTTGTCTAGACTTAGTCATATAGCCGACAATACTCCAGTAGATGATGATTTTACGGATGAGAATCTATTTTCCATTTCTAATTACACCCCTTGGTATGAAGACACAACCAACTATTTGGTAATTGGAAATATGCCTCAAAGTATGTCATCCAGAGAAAAACAAAGAATTATTCAACTAAGTGCCAATTATATGTTGCATAATGATTTCTTATACCAAACTGGACCTGATTTGGTAATCAAAAGATGTGTTCGGTAGGACGAGATGCATGAGATTTTCAGAGCTTGTCATGATGGCCCTTGTGGAGGCTATTTTGATGACAAAAGGACATCATACAAGATTCTACAGTCTGGCTATTATTGGCCAACCATCTTCAAAGATGCAAAGAAATACGTGGCCAGCTGCGATGATTGCCAAAGAATGGGAAAACCTACAACAGTCGACAAAATGCCACTCCAAGCCCAAGTAGTGATCAAACCCTTTGAAAAATGGGCCTTGTATTTTGTAGGACTTATCAATCCCATGTCTCGCAGGAAAAAGTACATATTAGTTTGCACAAACTATGTAACAAAATGGTTAGAAGCCAAGGCTTTGTATTCAACCAATGAACAATCTGTTGTAGACTTTCTCTTTGAGGGAGTTTTCACTCGTTTCAGGGTACCTCGAGAAATATTCATTGGCCAAGGGACACAATTTACCTCAAATTTGGTCAAGGATCTTACTGAACATTACAAGATCAAACACATAAAGTCTTCGCCCTATCACCCCCAAGCCAACGGCTAAGTGGAATTGACCAACAAAGTGATAGAGGCCATCCTAATTAAGACAATTTAGATGCATCCCAACGATTGGGTTGATAGGCTTCCTGAGGCCCTGTGGGTCTATAGGACAGCTTGTAGAAATACAACAACCCATACACCTTATGAGTTGGTGTATGGGAAGTAGGTACTACTGAAAATCAGACCTTCTTTGTTGTAAATGGGCATCGACTGAAGGTTTATCATAATCCTCTGTCAAAAGAGGATTTTGTCAAAATTGTTCTTCAAAGTTCCGAAATGCAACTGGTAAGCAAGATGGTTTCTCCTCCTGCTGACCTACCACAGTAAGTTCAATTGTATAAATTCATTTTCTGTACATAGGTGTGTCATTAGATAGCGCTTCTCTTTTATTTTTCTGATATAACTAACCAAAGCAAAAAAAAGTGGGTTGTGTTCCCATGTAGATAAAGGAATAAGGAGGACATTTACCAGATGGAGTCTTCTTTAAGTTTTTCATACTCCTTAAAATTGAAAACACTGACGAGCAGGAACTGGCCCGGGCTCGAGAAAAATCCATGGGACAGTATAAATAATTTCCTTTAAGTTTTTGAGACTCTTTAAAATTGAAAACACCGGCAAGCATGAATTGGTCTGGGCTCGAGAAAAATCCACGGGACAGTATAAAGAGTTTCCTTTAAGTTTTCTAGACTCTTTAAAAGTGAAAATACAGACGAGCATTAACAAATCTGGGCTCGATAAAAATCCATAGAAAAGTAGTAGTTAGGATTATTATTATTTTTGTAATAAAGAGGAAATACCAGCAAGATCTTATGATTACCCTGGTTCCAAAAGAAGAGGGTTCTATGAATCTTAACACCTGATCATCCAATTCACATAATACCCTCCTGCCACATAGTTCTTCTTGCAAACTCAAAAATTCCTAAGTTCGGTATTTTTTCCATCTACATGGTTTTACAATCAAATCTGATCACAGAACACTCACTATTTCTACAAGTCACTACCACCAGAATCTGTGTCAAAGATCTCTCAAGCACCAGAAAATAATTTTCATATCTGTTCATATCCGGTACCTATGGTCATCACTGCGCTAAATCATCTCACTGTTCTTATCTGGTACTAAACCACATCCGGTGTTAAAGAAGGGACCTTGCGCTATTCCGGTACTAATCACAAATTCTACACATAGGTGATCCGGTACTTAGAAAATACGACACTCAGGTAATCTGGTACTCAGATGATCCCGTACTAATTTCAACTTTGCACATAGGTGATCTGGTACTTAGATGATCCGGTACTAGTAAGAATGTGACTGGAAACTTTCATCATATTTCCAAGTTGCTGTCCAATTATTAGTGCTAGGACATACAGATTCAACATTTTTTTTCATTTTATTTAAAGGAATTAGACTAAATATGAATTTAAAACATCTGATTTCTGTCGGATCATGACATACCCCCTTTTCACGAACCTTTGTAAAATCCTCGACCACATTTCCGTAAGGAGAAGATGTCCTTATTCGCCGAAATATTAAGAGTTCAAGGTCATGATGTCCCTTACCGGATCAAAATCATACTCCCTCTGTCTATCCGATAAATAAACCCCATAAAATTATGATTCGCTACCGTACTATATGAAATAAAACGAACCACGTCTCTAAGCATATCGAATAATGATCCCAGTCGATTTTACACTCACGTTTCCCGATCATAACGACCACACCCTTCTTTATATTGTCCGACACCAATTTTCCCACGAGTTTGTAAGTCGTTAGTGGATCTTACCTGCCTCACCATATCATCATGATTATTGATGTGGCCCTTGTAATCTACAATTCCATTTATAAATTCTCCTCTAGATGGATCTGCCATCCAGATGAGCATTATTTACTGTTGCTGTCACACCATCTACAACCATCCTGTGCGTATTCCTTGCATATTTTTCCCCGTCCGGTACTCTATCACAGTCTATGTTTATCCGATACTCAACCCTTGATTCTCTATCCGTGCCTCATCCACCCGAGAGAATTGTTTAAGATAGCATGGGGGTCGATAGGCATGAGACCATATTCCAATTGTACAAGGAGACAACAAAATATCATGCTTGCAGGCAAAAATATGAACATGCAGGATGGGTGCCATTCTTGGAAAAGTTTAAAGGAAATCATGAGGGAATTTCTCTTTCCTTCACACAAACATATGACGGAGAAAGTGTGCAGTTTGGAGACATGAAGATAACAATTACAGAAGCCACTATAACAAAAGCTACGAGTCTCTCGATGGCTGGAGAAAAATACTTTAAGAGAGTGATTGTCGATAGGAAACTCTATCAGAAATTCCTCAAGACAAAAAATCAAGACCCCGATTGGAAAAATGGCGTCCCTCAAAGCTATGTCAAAGATGAATATTGGACGATTCTCCTAAGTCTGCAAAAATTCCTCACCTATGAAGGGAGGTATGCAATAACCTTCATTTATCATTTGAATCTTTTATCAGATTTCGAGGGAGGACCACAAATTGATTTTCCTCACTTCCTATGGATGAGTTTGAAGAAGATGGCGAGAGGAGTGAGGTTAGTTTCCAAGAAACCTGAAACTAGCCTTCATCAACATGGTTTAATCAAACTTTTGGTTGTTGATGCTTTAAGGACACAAGGTGGTAGTTGGAAGCAATTACTCCAACATAATTTCTCTCAAGAAAAAATATCCAAATCCGTTGAGATACAGGAGGCAGGGATACACAGTGAGGGTTCAAGAAAAAAGGCAAAGAAAGACAAAAGGATGACATTAGGAGGTAAATAAGGCATTGCTATGCCCAAATAATCTCAGCCCATTGAGAAATCAGTGAGAAAAAAGTCTATCGTAGGGGAACCTACTATATCGAGGAAGAGGAAAGCTACCCAATCCGAGAAAATAAGTCCTACCTCGATTCAAAAGGATAAAAGACAAAAGGAGGATTCTAAGCTAGGAGTTCGTTCAGACATCGTTCCTGAAGAAATCATGGAGGTGTCATTAGAACCATCCAGCCAAGTAGAGAAGACCCCTGACCTCAAATTATAAAAAAGAAAAAGTCTGCACAGTCTAAAGCATTTAGCTCAGTCATGCATCCTAAAGACCAACTATCACAGAGTAAGAAACAAAAGAAGGAGGAGATAGATCAACAATAGATTTTGCATGAGGAAATTGTCAAACTCCCTCCGAAACCCCTAAAGAATTGAAAAATATTCCTGAAGTTACTCGGTCTTCCCCAAAACGGGTTGGTGAATTGAAGGAAAATGCTAAGGTGACAAGCAGAAATAAAAAGAAGCTCGAAAGGGAGAAGGCACAAATTCCATAACCTACACCTCAATCTTCCAGGGTAGAAATACGGGTTGGCCAACAGAAGCAAACTCCAGAATTCACAACTCAAGGCCTCAAGATAAAAATCAAGTTGACACAGGAGAAACATGTGTCTAGGACTACAACTGGTGTTAAGATTAAGAAAAGGAAGCTGTTTAAGGAAACTCATACCCCTATCAGCAAATCTAATAAAGTCTCGCTACCCATATGAGGGACCACCAGAAGCATGGACAAGGAGGCGACAATTCCAAATATACCTTCTCTTCAAGGAGAACCCACGGATATTCCGAGTTCTCTAGAAAAAGGAAGTGGCTATGGAGCTACAACAAGTGAAACAGAAGGGATGGTAACAATAAGTGTGACAGAAGGGTTGGTAACAGAGAGTTTGAGGGGTTTGAGAAAAGAAAAATAATCCCGAGAGGAGGTGACTAAGGAAGCAATCACACCTATCCCATACAAGTCCATGAAAAAATGAAAATTGATAGCAAAGATTGAGAGGCTGAAGCAAGAAGTTGAAGAGTACAAGGTATTGGACAGGCATATCAAGGCAGAGAATGCACAATTGAAGGAACAACATGCATATGTCTCTACCAAACTCAACAAGGTATTACGATTGATCCAGTACACTAGGGTGATCAAGAAGGAATTGAGGAGTGAATTTTATGGTTTTAATATCCTGCAACCTGAGAAATAATGGAGAAGGATCCAATTTTGCAGAATTTTTGGGGTATCAGTTTTGATAATGCTGCATGAGGACATGCAACACCTTCAACATGGGGGAAATTTTGAGTCCCTATTTTGACATGTATAATGCCTTATCTTACCTTGTATCTAAGCCTCTTTGCCTATGTTATAAGCCTATACTTGACTATTTCCTCCCAAACACATACCTAATGACCTTGTTCATGTTCACAAGAGGTAATTGATGATTTAGACCATGTTTGTTTAAATTTCTTAAATTAATTCGATTAAAGTGTTTTATTTTGTATAGTCCTAATGGTTTGACTCGTGACCAGACTATCCGGTACTACCAGTCATCGTGCAATCCGGTACCAAATCCATTCCGGTACCCAAGGTAGTTTTGATCTAGTACTATCTGCTCCAAATTCATTTTGGTACCAAGTCGTGTGCTATTCCGGTACTATCTTCTTCGCGTCCATTCCGATACTCATATATGCGACTGTGCGTATTCTGGTACCAAAACCTCTATTTCCAGAATGTGCCAGTTGGACTAGTATGATGGTGTATATTTCGAGAAGAAAGTTGAACAGAAGCTTCCAAATTAGTTTTCTAGATTACGAGAGGCTCCATCACTCATGCACTTCGTGTCATGAGGATGGAGTCGATTCCTGGAAATTCGATGTAATTATCAATTGTAAAATCTCTCAAACTGTTTAATGCTTATCTATAGATATTGATAGTATCAGCTTACCTTATATAAGGAATGTTGTATAGGTGATAGTGTGTGTGGATAATAAGGAATGTAACGAAGTATGCTATCAGAGCCAGATGATACATATCATTTCTATGTATGAAGTGAAGGACTGTTGAACGAATTTACTAGTTGAATTAATACAAAATATCTATTATACAAATTCCTGAGTATGAGTGAAAAGATTTAGTCTGTTACTTTCTTAAGAGGTTCCTTGTTGGTTCGGCAAGGGCACACCGCCCCAACCAAGGTAAACCTCCCTGTACATGTTTTGTGTGATTGTGTGAGTATTTTATAGTAGTGTGTGTTAATGATCTTTAATCTATTTTTAGAATTCAACATTGAGTTAATTTTTTTTGGATTGGTGTGAACAATCAGGTGTTAGATCAAATAGATATTTCATTCTCGAATGTTGGAGATGGCCATTTAATTATTTAAAGTGTGAGATTGATATCTTGAGTTTATGATTGTAGTAGATTTAATATATCAAGGAACCAAAAGACTTTATATCTCATCTTCATGATCTGTAATGAAGTCTCTCAGTTATACTGAATATTCCTTGTACTGGTTTGTTTGAATTGCATGAAGCTGGAATTGATTTTGATTTCAAGAGTGGTTGGAGTTGATTGTTATTCACT
>ML873723.1:0-19214 GCA_009831015.1 Picea engelmannii | reverse complement strand
GCCAATCTTTCAAACGCAGCATTGGTCTTGGCGAAGTTATCAGATAACTTCTTATACCTTTCTTTAATCACCCGCTCCAAGACCTCTTGCTGGGCAATTACCTCCTTGAGATGTTTGATCTTCTGAGACTTCTTTGATCTGGGTTTTTTTGATGATTCTCCCTGCTCTGTCTGGCTGAAGGTTTCATAGTTCTGTGCACACTCAGCTGTCTGCTCAGAACTCTTGATGACAGGGCATTGATCTTGCTGCTCAGATTCTGAATCTGAATAGGGCAAGTTAAGTATATTCTTCCCTGTACTCTGCTCTGTAGGATGCCCTGTATTCTGCTGTGTAGTCTGCTCTGTGGTCTGCTCAAAGTTCAACTTTCTCTTCAACCTATGATGTTTTGCTCCAGATATTCTGTCCTCTGGAGGTCCTGGCAAGGTCCTTCTTTTTCTTGAACTGCTTTGAGGAGATGATTGTTTCTTTGACCCCTTCATTTGTTCATTTGCAGTCTGGTTTTGTATTTCAAAACCTTCCCAAAATAAAAAGTGCTCCCAGCTCTTTCCCTGTTGTTTCAATTCCTCCAGGATAATCAATTTTATGAGGTTGAGGTGACACAGAGTAGTTTTCATGCTCAAGGGTTGAGCTCTAATCCTCCTGCAAACCTTAGTCAAACTTTGATATAGGAAATAAGGCAAATTAATAGGGGTCTTGACTGTGAAGTGATCCAGGAGTTTAAAGTGATACATCATCAGTTTATCATATCTTCCCTCCGAAGTAATGTACAATTGGATACCTTTGAATAATTCCTGTCATTATTCATCTAGATAAGAAACCAGCATACCTTTTTTCCATGCTTTGTGCCTGTATCCCTCTTTCAAATAAACTCTGAAATCCAAATTTTTGGGAGCCGTGGTTTTAAACTAGCTCTGACCGGTCCTTGGTAAACTTGTAGTTGCGGCAATGACAGCCTCATCCACTCTAATTTCCATGGACCCGACGCGAGCTTTATTGCCATCAAAGGTGTGGGCAAAGGCTTCTGCTATAGCCTGGTGGCAACCAACTTGCAATCTTTCAACAAATTCCATACACCCTGCATTCGAAAAATGCTTCTGGACTTCGGGATGTGATTGTAAAAATGACAGGTTATCCATCTCTCTCTTGAGTAGAGCTCCACTGCGTTTTCTCACCATTCTGTAACTCAAAAACCTGACAATTTGTAACCCCTGCACTTGCCAGTCGAGTCGAGGTTCTGCGCTGTTGAAAGCAGTTCGGGCTTTGGCTCTGTTTTGAAACAAATGAAACTTCAAAAGACTTCCAGCGATGATTCGTGATATGGAAACCACTGTTTGATTTGATGTTGTTAGGCCGGCGGTACCTCCTCTGTACCTGCATCACCGATCTCGAACTTGCCATCCCGAATGCCATGAGTGTTGAGCGTGGGTTCTGGGCCGGATTCGAATTACAGTCCTATTCTGACATGCATAATTGAATTTCTATCATTACCCACTCTCCTCATGGCATGTTTTGGATTTGCCTGACGTGGGATGATCATATCATCATTACCTTCAGACGTGGATATCACGCACGTGATTCCCGCTTTCTTCAACAACGGCCCGTGGAAAATGCCTCTGTCAGCTGTTCATACTTGCCACTTACGCCAGTGCGTGACCCCATGGAAAACCCATGTTAGCTTCGGAAATTATGCACTTTCAACAACGCACCACTTTGTAGAAAACACTCTTTAGCTGAGGAAAGTATGTACTTTCAACAGCCCGCCACCTTGTAGAAAACACTCCTTAGCTGAGGAAAGTATGTACTTTCAACAGCGCGCCACCCGCGAACTTGATTGTCAGACCTTTTGAAATTAACCATTTTCAACAGCGCACCAACTAATGAAAAACACTCCTTAGCTGCTGAAAGTCAACACTTTCCACAGCGCACACTCAACTTTTGAACATATGTTAGCTGTTGAAAGTGAATTATGCAAATTTTGAAAAAGAAGACTTCATGGATCACATTGTTTTCTAAGACATAAACCGAAACCTAAGTTTGCAACTATAGAAACTCAAAAATGACTTGAGGTTACAACCTATCACCTAAAAAAGCAAATAAATCCAGCAATTTATTTGAGGAGTTAACACTAACAAAAGAAAATTTCAACAATTTTTCGCGAGAAAGGGAAGAAGCAAGAACCAGGTAAGAGGAAGAAGGAAGAACCAACGCCACCAGAGAGGGAGAATAGGGAACAACCAGCGCCACAGAGGAAGAGTGAGCCAGCAGCCCCAACACCCTTGCCACTTAAGCCAACTAGGGAAGAGTTTCTAAGTTAGGTGCATTGCGGATAATATCGTTGGATTATTCCCCCTTCCCCTTTTGTTGATAATGCCCCGGATCACAGGAGTAAAGAGAGGTAGGAGGCACACCACCCATTAACAACACCATAGCTTCAATAGGCCTTCTTCATAGAGATAGTTTCTATACGGAAAAACTTTCAGGCTCTGGGACTTCAAGCCAAGGAGATAAGAATAGTTGATTCGAGCCAAGCCCAGCCCAGCCAAGGAGATAAGCGAGCGCCCTCCATGATACATCTCCAACAGATTATGGATTTAGGACTGAAATTCTAACTGATGGCTTGGATGCTTCTATCCCTGCTGTAATTATAATGAATTATTTGACATGGTAAACGCCCTCCACCGCCGGCCTTCGCTATTATTCTAGTTGAATAGCACAGGGAAGCAAGGAGCCACTCGACATAGACACCTCACAGGCCCGATCATAGACAGTTGGTCATTGCTTTCCTTCAAGATTACCTGCAAGTACCTTATGCTGCCACACAATTGATATGACCACATGTCCTTGTTCCCAGCGTGGTACGTAAGTGGCAGTGTAAACATTTCGTTGTAATTTCTGTTTACTTTAATTAATGGCAATATTTTTTTTATCACTTTTTATTTGTCTTTAGGAGCTCAACATGCATGGTGGGAACTCTGTATGTATTGCATGTGTCCCGCAAAAGACTATACTCCAGCTGACCAATGCATCACAGCTTCTCGGTCCTAATTGCATAAACTTCGCGGGGAACCTGCATGAAAGAGAAAAAGGCCCTGGAACGCTGGAATTGACACTTTTATTTGGTGTTTTAGGTTTTCAAATATTCTAAGCAGCCTGGAAGAGAATTATCTAGGTCGGAAAGAGGAGGTATGGAGGGCCATCTTCAAATGGAAATATTCGAGCGAAATTTCTATCCTCCGTTCGAGTTTTGGAATCCATTGGCAGAAAACGACCATTCTTTGAGTAAAAATAGGGCTTTGGATTTTTGTTCTTTGAACTAACATTTAGAAGAGTTTTACTTGATAATGGATACATCAAACCCTGCGGTAATAGTCAATTGAGAGGTCATCAGGGGGTATGCATGGAGTAGAGTACTGTGCGTCCTCAATGTCATCCGAAGCGATGGTGCAATTCTCCTCAGACAAACTTCTGATGGTCAACAAATCTTCAGGCTCCTCCCACACTGTAAGAAGGGGGAACAATTTCTTTCTAAAAATTATTCTGGGGTTGTTTTACTACATCCTTGAGAAATACACATTATTTTTAAACCCCAGTTGATCCTTGTCTAATAATGGTAAGATTGGCTAAAGTACTTATTCATTCACTGGGCAACTAGAGAGGAAAAATTTGGTACGCCATTTTCCCTAAATAAAGCATCACTAGGGTTCTGTGGTTTTTTGTTGTTGTTGTTGTGGTCGGTAGTAGATTTACACATGATATATTTAGTCACTAGCTTCACGGTCTGTAGTGCTCTTGTCTTCGTGTTTGTGGAACTGATTCTGCAAGGGGACTGAGGTCCAGTCTTACATCAATATACCAACTACTATTTTTTTCTTTCTTTAAATTTCTTTCTGTGCTTTTAGCTGAACATCCGCATAAATGTGGTCAGAGAGATATGTGGACTGGAGGGGTCGACCTGCTTAACCATCCAAGCAGGGTGGAATCAGGGCAACGACATTCCTCGTGGTGGTGGGGTTTAGTTGGTCGTGGGGGGAAACAACGAATGGATAAATTGCTCTGATAGTTGGGTGTTCTGTCAAAACACCCTTTTGTTGGATTTAAAACAACATAAATCATATTCGAGAAAAAGAGACGGTTGGACCTGTGGAAGTGTTATTTTTTTCAGTTAAATTGAAGAGAACGACATTCCCGTAGAGGAAGACCATTCTCCTGAAGGGATGATCGATTCACTGAAGAGGACAGCAGTGAAGGGGCTAAAAAAAGGGTTTCTAGATTAGCACAGAGAAAACAGATTTCATGTTGACTAGTTGTTGTGTGAGAGACTAAATTGTAAAAGCAGAAATCGGTTTCTTAACTGGTTTTTTTCACCGTGTAATGTGTCCCTTCTTGTTTTTCATAAAAAATTTCAAGAGAACCAGAGTTCGAAACCCGTTTTCAACGTAGGCTTTACCTCTTAAAAAAATACTTTGTAAGTTCCATCGGAAGCCAGGGTCCAAGTTTACTTCTAAGTAGAAGAGATCAACCCTGAAACCCTGGGCTATGAAACATTGCAACGACCATGGATCATTGAGCATTATCTCAACACTCACTTTTGTTTTTCCTGGCTCGAAGTATTGCATAGTAATCACTATATGCTTGACAATTTAATTGTTAAGGATATAGATCTATCAATTATAATGTGAAAATTGAAATAAGATATATGTTTAAGGCAATTATTGGAAGCACTGAAAGTGGGGCAAGTAAGTTTGAGATTTAAGGAAGGAGGGACATGGAGGGGGCCTTGCTCGTTGTTCATTTCATGATTATACCAAAACAATTTATGTTGTTTGTGTTCTTTCTGTGAATAACAAAACACTTTATGTTGTTTGTGTTCTTTCTGTGATTGTTTGGTTTCTTTTTTATCTTGTCACCAGTGATATGCTCATTTTATGATTAATTCATAGCACATTCCATTTTTTATGTTGTTTATGTTAATTTTAGAGTACATTTTACATTGTGAGCTTCTAATACTTATGAGCCTATCATCACAATTCAGTCACCATGCCGTCACCATACCAAATACATTAACATTATTGTATGGAGGAGTTATCCCTACTCATTACTACACCTATAAAAATTTATGATGGTTACATGAAAATTTGTAGGACCTGTGCAGTGGTAATAAAATGCAATTTCCATGCATATTCCATTGGTTGGTCCTCTGACCCCACATGGAAATTAGTTCCAGCGTTCCACCTCCATTTGTCTTTAACCCATCCGGGCGCTCATAGGTCAAAAAAATGGGCACGACTGACACACCCTCCATTTGAACTCCTTCCAAATAGACTCTGAATTATCAGACGCAAGACATGTGACCATAGGATTGGGCACGTTCTGTAAAGTGATGTATTTGTAGGCAAATAGCCAGGGATTTATCTCCACAAATGTGAGGAATTCTATGGTTTCAATGATTTCGGTTAAAAAGTATTCCCATGGAGAAATTTAATTTTTATATCCCAAGATGGATCGTATGGACCCAAGATGTGGAACAAATTTGCTGGTTTTGTAAACAACCTTGGCGTTCTTGTCTGGGTATTGTGTGTGCTCGTGCAATTTAAAAGGATATTGCGTTGCCAAGTAGTGCTGCATCCAGGTAAGCATAGAATAGTTGGGTTGGAATTCTGGGCCTCGGACAATTCTAAATAGAGAAAATATTTAAATTCTTTGACTTCTTGACTAACGAAATCTTTAAATTACGAAATTCCCAAAGATACCTTGGCAGTGATGTGAAATTCTTTCTCATGTATCCTGTGAAGTGAAATTATTTATCATGTATCCTGTGATGGTTAAATTAACCTCTCTCGGAAATCCAGTGATGTGTTCCTTTTCTCGTGGTCTGGAGGAATCTAGTGGAAAATCATATCTTGCTCCTATCTTTATTCAACTTGACCTTGGGGATCAAAAACCGCCATCACCTATCATTTTCAAGTCCCACTGGTTAATGTATGAAGATTATATCCAGACGCTAAGAACAGTGTTAAATCTGATCCGACGAAGATTCATGACATTCCTAATTGGCCTATGCGATATCCATATGGATAAGGAATAGGATATCTAACCGCCTATGCTCCTGCCCACTCCATTGATTAACCAACATAGGTACAGTGGGGTCTTCGACTGGGGTGAAGTCGTAACAAGGTAGTCGTAGGGAGTTACAATTTCCTATCATTGGGAAGGTTCCATTTGGTTGGTCCATGAATTTATAAAAACGCTAACTTCTTTCGTACAATGAGATATGCAGGCGTAGAAAAAAACAATGTCTCCTCCATCTAGCATGCACCATAGTGAAGCAATTATTATCTAAATTGCAGATTATGTTCATCCACTGAATATAGAGAAAAGTCAACATAATTAAAACAACCAACATGGAAGAAAGTCAACAAAATTAAACCAACGATTAGCTTTGCTCCATGTCCAACCAGCATGGAGAAAAGTCAATAGAATTCAACCAACAATTCACTTTGCTCATGTTCATTGGATGCACTTTGCTACATGTCTATTGAAGGGATAGAATCTGCAATATAGTTAAGTTCGGGTATGTAGGGGGATAGTCTACCATAACCAGTGAGTCTATCATCCGCTATAGGTTGGCTATGCTGAGAAAGATTCATTAGAGTGTCTTTCCTTAATAGTGTCTAACTAATCGAAGCATGAAAACTTAGATAAAGTTGCAATTTAGTAACATATTAATGTCGTGCAAGGCACACGTAATGTTTTTAAATGATCTAAAAGAAATAACAAACTTTGAGTTCATCTAATCGAAGCATGAAAACTTAGATAAAGTTGCAATTTAGTAACATATTAATGTCGTGCAAGGCACACGTAATGTTTTTAAATGATCTAAAAGAAATAACAAACTTTGAGTTCATCGTTGCTATGTCCTAACTAATACTAAGAAAGTATCTTTACTTATAAATACTTCAAAATTACTATTTCTTTTTCGGCTCCTCACCCTTATGGGTGAGCAATAAATAACCTATTTCTTAACTAAAAAGCACTAAACATTCCCTGACTTGAACGATAGGAAATGAATAGTCATTTTATTATACGGCATACCCTGCTACTTGATGATAGTCTAATTGATGATACCTAGCTCCTATCAATTATTGAGTTGAGTTGACCTAGCATGAATTATTGATGAAGTTTAGTTGCTATAACCATAATGAAGAATCCTAGTAAGATGAGGAGTAGCCATGATGAAATAAGAATATCTGATCTTTCTCTTTGGATTGGAATGGACAGACGTGAAAATATCCCAACCCGAGCCGATGCGAGGAATACAAGTCAACTAAAAATAGGCACTAAACCGGTTTATCCACTCAACATACACAACTTGTTTCCACTTCCTACTCTTACTGGTGATTGATAGTGATAGAGAGACAACTTCCCACTGGTTATTGATACCGAACAGGGGGTACTCGCTATTCCCTTTTGAACTAACATAGCGTCTAAATTGTTCCAGATGACAAGTACAACAATTGTTCCAATTGCAAATGTACAGATGACAAGTACAACAATTGTTCCAATTGCAAATGTAATTTTGATTGTGATAAGTTGTTTCATTATTGTAGTTGACACAAAACTATACTCTTTATAAAGGGGAACTATATTCTCTCTTATTCTTTATTCATCCAAAAGTAATATATAGTGACACTCTAGCACCAATAATGAAATAGAGCTTGCCTACAAAGGACATGCTTTTAGCATTATGCACAAGTCTTTATTGGGTATAGATCTGGAGCTGTTGGATACCAGATATGGTAAAAAAACCAATACCCACGTATCTACACCTATCCCCATGTAATCTGATACCATGTGAACACTATTCAAAGAACCGAAGATGACAACTAGGCATAGTTACAGTTTCAATTCATTAAAAAATGAAGCTTCTACCATTACATGTTTATATATCATATGCATTATATCCCCATGTAATCTGATACCATGTGAACACTATTCAAAGAACCGAAGATGACAACTAGGCATAGTTACAGTTTCAATTCATTAAAAAATGAAGCTTCTACCATTACATGTTTATATATCATATGCATTATTCTTTGTGCAAAATAGTATTGGCATGGTGTAGCATAAAGTTACCTCATATGATGTAAGATGCAAATAATGTTTGTCATGTCTTCTAATCATTTCTAATATATCATGTTTATTAATGCATGGTAAATTGTTATGATATATCATGTTTATTTTGCATTGCAACAAGGGAAGAGTGTGAATAGAATCATTAGAGTCTCTTTCCTTAATAGTGTCTGACTAATTGAAGCATTAAAACTTAGATAAAGTTGCAATTTAGTAACATATTAATGTTGTGCAAGGCACAAATTCCAGCGTTTGTCACTGCCATTTTCCAGCCCCATCCTCATCCCGGCAGGGACTGTGCTGCCATGCAATACTTGTTTTTATAGATATGTAATGCATAATAGAAAGAAAAGGTTATAAGCAAATAGTGCATAATATTAACAATTATAGCACAATGATATTGCAATTAAGATTTATGTTCTTGATATGAATGGAGCATGAAATATTGATGTTAAACAATATTTCCCAAATCCATATTCATATAATATTTATAAACAATAGAATTATATAGAGAGATTATCTAGAGGAACATAATTTTAAAATTACATAGGAAAAAAACAACAACATAGTATGTAAAATTTGTAATATGTTTCTTTGAAAGAAACATTGTTTTGTTTTTTTTTCATGATAGTTGGAAAATTTTATGTGTACCAAAAGTAAAATTGTGGTGTATAAAAGATTTTTCCCTCTCTTTTTTGTATTCATTGGTCTTATTCTTTATGGGTGGGTGCAAGGTAATGATGGTCTCTCATGACAGATTAGTGGAAAATCAAAAATAGAAAAACAACAATCGGTTAACTTGGAGGGATGATTCGAGTACTTTCGCAATGTGTATGACTATGTGAAATTTGAATTTTTCTAACCATGGTATGTTATTTTTTTATGAAAAATATAGTGCACATGTTTCTCTTAGTGCAGGTATTGAATAATAATACACATTGTTCTCATGTGAGGCTATTTCTTTAAAATTTAAAATGTTAATTTTATATTTTATAAAATTATAAAAGTCACTATATCCTTGAAATAACTAGACCCTGTATAAGGCTATTTTTTGAAAATTTATAATGACAATTTATATTTTTTAAACAAGTCATTATATCCTTAAAATTACAAGGCCTTGTGTGAGTAAAGGATAGGAGGGTCTTAATATGATCAAACATTTTTTTTAGATTGTAGATCTTATTCTTTTTTTTTTGTTTGCTAGTTTTTCCGTGACCTGCGAGACTATTCTGTGGCTGAGAAACTACAACTTAGAGGCATCTAAGCTATCAAAATCACTTGTGGATCACACCCGGCCTGAGCCACACAAACCCTTAACATGGTTGTATTTTTTGTCCCCACGGGTTTCAAACTAGTGACTTAACATCATAGAGTGCCTTAGCAACACACTCTGTCACCAACTATCCTACACCTTAGGGACTAAAATTTGGAGGACACGAGGGTGGGATTTGATCCACTTACGTGTGCACGGGTCACGATATTATTTAATATAATATCAATCGGTGCAACCACATATTCGACCACTACCTCAAGGTTCCCCCATGGCTCCAGGTTATGCCCTAACAAGAATTGAACCTTGCCCAATGGTGAAAAACTCCTCGCTTTTCACCATTGGATCCAACCCCTTTGGGCGATTCTAGATCTTATTCTATACTAGTGCAATGTATGAATTATTTTGAAAATTGTTAAGGTGATAAAAATTTATAGCAAAAACAAAAGAGATATGTATTTTAAGTTTCTAATATATGTCAAGACAAAATATATTAGAAATAGTAAAAAATATTAATTTAAAAGAAAAAAATTAATGTGTTTATAGTTTCATTATATAGATGTAGCCTATTCCAAAATGACCTCAAAAATACAGTTATTGGCAGGTATTAAAAAAATAAAGGTTTTAATGTATTTGTGGCCCAAACTACCATGGTCAACGAAATTAGAAAAAATGTATGTTAGAGTTGTCTCTCCCACCCACAAAAAAAATTTCAATGAGAATAGCATGCAAAAATTCTACATTGCATTCACATTCTAGGAATGTGCACTTGCTTTTTTGACTAAGTATTCACAAGGTCAAAGAAATATTGTAGGCATATAGGGTGAGGGGAGAATACCCAAGAGTTGGGACCTAAAGGAATATTATAGTATTATGGAGCCAAGAATCACACTTTTAATAGTCAACAAATGACTTATTGAGGGAATCCTTTTCCTATAACTAGTTATGTATGCACCATTGGCATTTTTTTATCACTAGGTATGGGTTTCAGGGCCTTGGACATTGCTAGGGGAGGAAACATGAATGTTAGGACCTAAAATAATCTTCTAGTCATCTAATCCCAAGAAGGATTCATTGAAAAACCATGCATGACCTCTTGAGAGTATCATTGTCCTATTATTTTGGATGTCAGTGCCACTAGGTAGTTTTGAGTAGAAGGTATGTGTTGTAATTTTAGATGTCAGTGCCACAAGGTGGTTTTGAGTATAAGGTATGTGTTCTAAGTCCATGGAAACAATTTACCTCCTCTCACCTTTTCCCTTTCAACCCACCCCCTCATTCCCATCCCTCATAGCCTCACCTATACCCTACTTGTTTCTCACCTATATCTCAGTGTCATATATCTCCCTCTTTTACCCATCCACCATTTTCCTCTTCTCACCTCCTCCCCCTTTTCCTCTCTTGCACCACCCCCTCATTCCCACCTCCCCTTGTCTCACCTATATCCCCCTCTTCTTGTCCCTCCCCTTCTACATTCATAAGCTAGGTTTAATAAAAATGTGTCAAAGAAAGATTCTAAGCATCTAGACCCATCAATAACATGTCGACCCAACAAAAAATAACTTTCAAGGGTGTCCTTGGTCTCTTGATAAGGATAGTCCACGTTTTGAGTTTTTGAACATTAAGTTTGAGTCTTTGGAAATTGGATATGGTAAGGAAAACAAAACTAATATTTAGGCCCTAAATGAATATTATAGGATTTTGGGGACAATAACGACACTTTGAATGACCACGAATGTGTTGGAAGATTGGTTGTTGTCATTGATGTCAACCCTAATCATGGGTTTTGGACCGCAAGATTGATGAAGGTATTTGGACCTGAAGGAAAATGCACATGCAGATACAACACCCATGGATGGATAGTATACATCATGTTGTTTCCAGTGGTATGTGGCACGTCACGTGGATCCTCATAGTTGAGGAGAAATGAGTTTTTGAAGATGATAAAGTGAATTGAAGAAGGAAGTACATGTAGGCCCTGAAGATAATTAAAGAAAAGAATTACAAAATAAGAAAGTGTCAGGTCGGCCCTAATGTTAAAAGGAAGTGACATAAATGGTATAAATAAACATCATCATACATTCATTTCATACAAGTTGAATTTCAAAGGAAATCAGAAGTAAAGAAGGCCGGATTTCAAGGGAGGATGAAGTCTTTTGGTGATGTGTTCTAAGGTATGTTATTTTCAAGTCATCTTACCATTTTTGCTATAACTTTTTTTCTAGAACGATTCAGATGGTGAAATCGCTATGGTATTGAGAAGAAATATCAAGGTACCTCTGGTAAAAAGTTTAGTCTTGATTCACTACAATTATGGAGATACACTCTGTGGAAGATAGGGTTTGTGACCAGTCCTGAAGTTAGTCAATAAACATGTGTTCTGGGTAAAACAATAATAACTTATTCATACAAAATACAAATGAAGTGGGACCACTTCCATTGGAAAGAGTACGGACTGTAGCTTCTTGTGTGTGAGTTTCAGAATTGGATGTTAAATATTGAGCGTGGGGCATGCTGTACAAGTTGGGTCTTCTGAATAGACCAGAATTGAATAAAGTTTACCATTCTTTCTATAACCTTTTTTTGGGGAGGTTTCAAGGAGTGAAAATTGGAAGAGTTTTAGAGAATACATTGAGTAATATTATCTATAGGATAAGAGTACTCCAAGAATTGAAGAATTGTAGAAATTGAAGAAGTCTCATGAAGCATTATCAGGTTCTATGTAATGATTGGTTGATGGTGATGTAAAGTTTTATTATCTCTCATATATTCTTGGGTGGAAGGAAGGGGCAAGGATGGAGAGTTCAACTCTCTCTTGATATTGGAGGATTGTATATTTCTCTTGGATTTTATCCCTCCCTTTACATTTGGAAGCTGTAGCTACCTTTGGAAGTCATTACTTCCCTTGAACAATAAACTATTGATTATTTCTCATATATTGTGCATGGTGTATTATGGTGTATTGGTGTAACTCTTATACTATTGTTCATTGATCATTGGATATAGTTGAATGGTTTAAGTATAAGTTGAAAAAGGTTTTAAATTGTACTTGATATTGATTCACCCCCCTCTCAGTATCAACAGAATGACCTATCAAGGGAATCTTTTTCCTATAACTAGATATATAGGTACTATTATCCGTTTTGAGCACTAGGTATGCCTCTCGAGGCCTTGGACATGACTAAGGGATGAAACATGAAAATTGGGCCCTTATATCCATATTAGGCCAAGAAGGATTCCTCAAAGAACCACACATGTCCTCTCGAGATTATCATTGGCCTTGTATTATTGATGTCAGTGCTACTAGGTGGTTTGGAGAAAAAACTATGTGTCACAAGGCCCTACAAATGATCTACCTATTCTCACCTCCTCACCCTTTGTCCCTCTCACCCCATCCCTTAATGCATAGATCTACTCATATCACCTATCTCCCACTATTGTTGCAACTATCTATTGCTGTCACCTATCTCCCTCCCCTACCCATCCACCCTTTGCCTCTTGTCACCTACTCCAACTTTTCCTCTCTTGCATCGTCGCTCATGTCCACCTCCCCTTATCTCACCCTCTTATTTTCCTTCTTCCATTTCCATCGATACCCATCTTTCTTCCCTCTCTACTCATCTCATGTTCCAACCCCTTCATCCCCTCCACCCCCTCTACCCCTTATCTCCACCCTCCCCTATCCCACCACATCCCATATTCCCCTCTTCCACACCCTCACCTCCTATCCTCCTATTAATATTCGCCTTCATCCTACCTCATCCTCCCCCTTGGCTCCTCCCCCCCATCCTCCATTCCCACCACTCCACCTCCCCTATCCATCTACCCTTCACCTTTCCTCACCTTCTCTCCCCTTTCCCCTCTCACCCGACCCCCTCATACCCACCTCTCATAGTCTCACCCATCTCCATATATTCTACCTCTTTTCCCTCTATCTCCCATGCTCATAAAAATTCCCTCTCTTATCACCTATTCTCCCAACCCTCGGATGGTTTTTTCCTCCTCTCTTCATGCCCACCACTCCCCCTCCCCCGATGAGCAACCTTTTTCCTCTTCTCATCTCCCTAGTTCACCACATCCCCCCTTCCCCTTTGGCCCTCTCTTTCCTCCCCCCCTTTCATATTTATACCCAATATCCTTGGATCCTCCCTCCTTTCATTTATCCATCCTTTACTTCTTCTCACCTCCTCCCTCTCTTCCTTTATCCATCCTTCACTTCTTATCACCTCCTCCCCATTTTCCCCTCCCATCCCACCTTCTCATTCTGACTTCCTCTGGTCTCATTTATATTCCTATCTTTTATGGCTCTTCCTCACCTCCTTTCCTCCTCCCCCTCCTACTTGTCTCCTTCATCCTTTCTTCAGTCCCTATATTGCAGCTTCCATATCCATCCACCCTTTTCCTCTTATCACCTCCTCCCCCTTTTCCCCTCTCACCCCATCCCCTCATACCCCACCACATCCCACTGTCCCATCCATACCATCGAACACATATGTCATCCATACCACTCTTTCCCCACCTTTGCACATATCGTATCCCCATCTACACTTGGGACCCTACCTCTGCTCCATTGTTATCCCCCTCTATGCCTAGGCATCCAGATCCATGAAAAATTCCTCAAAGAACCACACATTACCTCTAGAGGGTATTCTTAGCCTATGACAAATATGTTAGTTCCCTCACAAGTTTTTGAATATTAGGTATGGATATCAAGGCCTTGATATGGTTGAGGGGGGGAACCTAAGACTTAGTTGATATAATCCTCTATCCCCAACCCCGTCCACTCTTTGAACCCTACCTATTCATGCATACCCATATTCCCTTGGACCCATCAACAATATTTTTCCCCAAATTCCTAGACCTTATCCCCCTAGCATTAGATTCTTCACTAATGTATCCCAAACACAGTTTACCTCTTCCACGTAGTATCCACCACCACTCACTACAAACCTTCTTTTCTCTAGTCCTCACCTCCCAAGTATTCCCCCAACACTAGTCCCTTGGTACCTATCTCTTTGACCCTAGTTCCATCTGTACTTGCCCCCCCACCTCTACCTAGCATCTATATCCATTTACCCTTGGACCGCATACACCCTAATCCCATGGGGCCTTAGACCTTATGGTCCTAGGGCCCAATCACACACACATTTTCCCTAGGCCCAAAGTGTATTATACCCCTAGGCTACTCCATGCATAGGCCCCTACCTCTACCATTATGCAAATTTCACCCTACTCCCTCGATTCCCTTAGCCATTAGGTCCAATCCTATACCCATATCTCCATCCATGCATAATCCCAAGACCCCTTCCCATGAATCCCTTCCACCATTGGCTCCTAATATCTACCTCAAGACCACTTCCCCATTGAGTCCCTATCTCCATCAAACTCCTATCCCCCTCTAAACCTATGCCCTTTCATCTTCTCATCCCCTTATTACAACCCCTTGGATAGAATAAATCATGTAAATAAATAATCTTTGTATATATTTTTCGAGTGTTTTAGCCATGTGGGCTAGTTTTAGATAAATTGGGCTGGAAATATTCATAGTGTGGGGACAAAGGCAAAAGCCCAACTAGAGAATGATAAATCTATGACATAGTGGTGTGTTTCTTCATAATTTTTGAACTAGTGGAGCACTCCTAATATTCATTCATTTGAATTCAAGTGGACATATGTGATCAAATAATCAATAATTTCTCTCCATGTGATTGTTGACTTAGTGGAGCACTCTCAATATTCCTCCCTTTGTTTTCAAGTCAACATTTATGACAAAATGAATCCATGGTCTTTTTCAATTGAATTTAGAGGAGCACTCACAAATTTCTCTATTTATCTTTAAGTGTGAACGATACATTTTTGGGTATTGAAACAAGCTTCCTTCTTCTCTTGGAGTTTTCCCAACTTGAATAGTTCTCCATCCTCACCCTCCTTCCCTATAAAAGAGAAGGCCTTTTCTCATTTTAGCATCTAACTTCCTCATTATACTTATTTTTCCCTTATCCTATAGGCGTGTTTTCATCTTCTTTCCTTATGATAAATTTATGTTATAGAGGGGTGAAATCACGAAGGTGGGTAACACTTTCGTGACAATCTGATCTCCAAAATTCCGAAAAACATAGTTTCGACCGAAAGGTATTTTTTTCGATCGAAAACTGGAACGTCAAATCGAATGGTACAGTGACAACACCCTCATTTTTCATGTAGAAATTTAGTTGGACGGATTTTTTCCATCTGGCAATATGTTTTTGGTCGAAATATATTCAGGCTAAAAACTTCTTTCGGCCAAAATAATTGTTTGGCCGAACTATTCTTTCGAACGAAAAATTGTTTATATATTACTCGCACAATGTTATTGTAACGTTTTTCCCATCTCTTCCCGAGTGAGTGATTGTGAGTGATTGTGAGTGGTCATTGTGTTGGCATGTACACTATGTTGGTGCAGTCCTTGTGTTGGTGGGCACTCTTACGGGCGGTTGAGTTGTTTTCTTGGCGGGCTAAGCTTCAGGTAAGTTGTTTCCATGTTCTCCAGTGTTTAGATTACTATAATGTTGTTTAAATTACGGTAATGTTGTTTCTTTGTTACTGTAATGTTGTTTCTTTATGTTGTTTCTGTGTTTTTATTTTTATATTACTGTTTTTCTAGTTTAGTACCCTAGTTTAGTTCCAGTTTAGTACCCAAGTCTCGCCAAGTCCCCGCTGAAAATAGTCACCCCTAAAGACTCTTCAGTCATACCCTCCATTCCATAGACTCCTCTGAAACTCTCCATATCATTCACAGAGTATTTTTTTCCTCTTTGCCAGAGTCTTCTCGGGTTACCAGCCATACCAGTCTTAAAAGAGTCCGAGTCTCACAACATTGATTTGTAGTATAAGAAAACAAAAATATTCAAATTAGTGTTAAAATCAGAAATCAAGAAACAAGAACCAAGCCCTCTATATGACTCCAAAATATTCGACTATAAGCAAAAACATTTGTATTTAAGCCCACATTCAACTATAAGAGAAAACATGTTAACCATTAGGAAAGTAGTCTTTTTAAGCAAAAGCTTGTGTATAGAAGGAAGAAGAAGTCTATTTAAGCCCAGATTATTGTACCATTAGGAAAGCACATAACATAGTTTTATATCATGCTCTGCTTCTATGTTAATCTATTCATTTTGTGTGATACTGCTTGGACATAGGGTTGGGCCCTCACGTCCAAGTCACAGTCCATTGGACTATGAATTGGCCACAGGGGCTAGCCCAGTGGCCAAGCAGTGGGCACGCCAAGGTTGAATAGTGTTCCCAAAACTTTTAAATTTCATTTTTATTTATAATTTATTTTTAACTGTAATTTTAAAATTTTAAAATTAATTTATATGTCATGCTTGCAGTCTGTAATTTTAATTGTAATTGTAATTTTTAATTTTTATTTTTAATTTTAATTTTAATTTTTAATTTTAATTTTAATTTTTAATTTTAATTTTAAATTATATGGCTAGCTAAGACGTGGGCATGCCAACGGCTTGGTCACAGGGCTAGGCCCTTGCGAACAAGTCACAGTCCACTGGACTGTGACTTGGTCGTGGTTCCATCCCTGTGGCCAAGTCGTGGGCACACCAAAGTTGAATAGTGTGTTGTTGTACACCCTAGTAAATCGATTTAACAACAAAATTATTCAAATGTCATTTGGGCTATGTGTTGTCCTAAAACTAGGCAGAGAAGATAGGTGACCAAGGCCATTTTGTGTCTAGCTTATTTTAAAATGTCAGAAATGTTTTCAAATCTTGATATCACCTGTCCAAATTAATTGTGCTTTGTATATTAGCAGTTTTCCAATTAATATGACTAATTTGAAATGTTTCAACTAATTTCTTAATTTATTATTAATCTGCAGTTAGTTGAACTAAATCAACTAAAAATAGATATAGATATGAGTAATTGTTTGATCACTTTTTGAACTATTTGATGAACTAGTGATTAGTTTGTGTAATTGTTCAAATATTACATTCTGATTATAAAAAAGTTATAAAATTATGTGCATAAATGTGTTATATAGTTTGGTACATGTAGAAGAAATCTTTATGTTTATTTCAAATTTGTTAATATTTGTATATTCTGATTATAAGTGTTAGAAAATTCTGTGCATAAATGTGTTATATAGTTTGGTACAGGTAGAAGAATTTTGTATGTTTATATTTATGCTTATTTTAAATTTGTTAAAATTAGTATTTAGATTTTAGATTTGGTATGTGTGCATTTGTTTTTGTCCAATTTAGATTTAAAGACAATATTTTATTGACTGGTAATAGCTATTCGACAAACATCATTTTAATATTTTTAATAAATTATATTTCTTGTAAATATAAATATGTTATTCTATTTCTTAAAATATAAATCTATGGACAAACAATAAATTTATAAACAATATGAATTTAGTTAATTTGATGTAGACATTTCACAATCAAATATTAAGTTTTTAAATTTGATATACACATTTAACAATCAAATATTAAGAATAGACTCTCTTTCACTCCGGTGTTAAAGACTTAGATTCAAATGCCCTGTTTTTTTGTGCATAAATAATCTTTTATTAAAATTGGTTGTGACTTGGCCGCGAGGACCAACCCTGTGGCCAAGCCATGGGTACGCCCATGGCTTGGCCACATGGTTGGCCTCTTGCGACAGTCATTTCAAACGTTTTGTATTTCATAAAAAATTCAAACTTTCTAAGTTTTAATTTCAAATGTTTTTTATTTTATAAAAAATTCAAATCTTTCGAAATTCAATTTATAAATCCATTTTTACATATTTAATATTAGATTATCATAATTTATAAATATTATTTTACAGATGTTGGTTCTAGAATTTCTTGTTGTACATTACTGTCTATCTTATAATTTGTAAAGGAATGTTTGTGAAATATACATACAATCGAAAAATATTTAAAACATATATATGTAATTTTTTTTTAATAAATTTAAAAATAAAATAGAAAGACAATTTAAAAATTACTTGTTTATCTATTCAAATTATACATAAACAATAAATTTATAAACAATATGGATTTACTTAAAAATGAGAATTTGATATATAGACATTAATAAATAATTTATAAACAATATGGATTTAGTTAATTTGATATAGACATTTAACAATCAAATATTAAGTTTTTAAATTTGATATAGACATTTAACAATCAAAAGAATAGAGTAAGCTTTTAAGTGATTAGTCTATGTCTGAGCAGTCGGCTAGGAGCCGAATCTATTGTCTTTCACTTCGGTGTTAAAGACTTAGATTGAAATGCACTTCTTTTCTGTGCATAGATAATCTCTTATTAAAATTGGTTGTGAGTTGGTTGTGGGGGGGGCAGCCCTATGGCCAAGACATAGGCCAAGACATAGGCATGCCCACGTCTTGGCCACATGGTTGGCTCCCTGCAGCCAATTCACAACCAATTTCATAAACATTTAGAACTATGGACAACTTTTTATTTCAAATGTTTCGTATTTTATAAAATTTCAAATCTTTAGGAATTCAATTTATAAATTCATTTTTACATATGTAATATTAGAGTATCATAAGTTTCTTACAAATTTTAACTTACAATGTTTCTTACAATGCCTTGTTTACTGTTAAATTATATGAACTCTTTCGTAAGTTATGTTGTTTTCAAACTTTTAAGTTGTGTGGTTTTCAATCTTTTTGCACTTGATGCTACAAAACATTGGTTGTAGGTTTTTAATAATGTGAATCTAGATTATAAAATGTATTCAAAATATTTTGATGATATAAAATATCAAGGTTGTATGGTTTTAATAAAGTAAGTAGATTA
>WSFP011457228.1:0-19214 GCA_009831015.1 Picea engelmannii | reverse complement strand
AGTCTGTAAAGTGGAGTAAGTGAGTGCAGGACTTGTACCCGAACTAGGCATACTGTATGAAAACGGAGGGCCTGTCGCACTAGGTGTGAAGGGAGTTGTGGTCACTACCATAGACGGGGTCAGTCCACTATGCGACGTAGTTGCGGCTGAGACCATGGTGGCTCAGATCAACGGCGGCAAGTTAGGAGATGCTTCTCCTGGGGTAGCAACTGTGGTGGGAATGGAAGAATTCCCAGAAGAAGTAACATCATTTGTTTCCATAGTTGTGTGAGGCACTGACAGACTTTCGTAAAATTGGATTGGTACAATAACCGGTGGCCAGGTATCATTGGTTGGGATTTCAACCGAGACAATATTGGCAGTTGACTCCTCCGGGAGTTGTTCGGGCACAAAGGTTTGTAACCCGGTCGCTTTGAAAGACCCTTGTTGGTCTAGCTTCTGCCTCAATGGTGGCAGGGGTGGCTCCAGTATAACCGACGGAGGTCCAGAAGCCTTCGAGACCGACGAAGCTCGGGATCCTCCACTGTGTGAGAAGATCCAAGACACGCTAAGTTATTCTACACGTTCAAAAGTAACACACACTAAAAGGAAGCCCCTAAGAGATAAGACAAGCAATCACTAAACTAGTTGAAAGAACAGTTACAACAACCAACACTAGAGCAACTTACCAGTGCAAGTGTAACTCGAACACGGAAGAACCCTCCGAGTATACTCTGCAAAGCGTGGCCCGATGTCTGTCCTAGGTACCACGGTATACCCCCGCAGTCAACCGTGTATGTCCCTAAAAAATATTGGCAACTAGGTTGCCAGCACGCGAACAGTCACCAGGCGGGTACAGTCGAAAGTCGGGTAGACCACAATGAGCAGAGTATCAAGCCCGAAACCTGTCAAGGGTATCGAGAGAAAATGGTCTGGAAGACAACTGAGGACCTCGAATGGATTTGAGACCCACGAAGCCCCGTGGCAAATGCAAACGACGAAATCTCAAAACAAGCCCTCGATAGGTGTTCTCAACTATGATTGGTCTGGCTTTGGAGGGGTTATCTCCGCTAGCTTTCCGCACGCGACCTCATGTTTATCCCCTGTGTTAGAGGGGGGTCCCAGATAACTTCCATGAAACTGAACTTCTACACTCCCTATCACAGACTCTAATGTTTGGTTGTGAATGGCCTTGGAGAGTTTCCTCTCCAACCTAATCCAAGGCCCTAGTCCTGAACTAGTTTGTGAACCCTACAAAAAAAAAGTCTAATAGATTTTAAATTATCGTTGCTTTTAAGGCTTTTTATTATGTCAAGGGGTATGGAGGTGAAACTGATGGTGTATAAAGACGAAAGCAAAAGTGAATCAAAAAATCTGGAAACAAAAGACTTTTTCTAAATGCAAAATTTTCAGCAACTTTTCACAAAGAGAGATTTCTTTTTCTTTTCAATTTTTCTAAGATTTTATGCAGCAAACATAAAGGAATTTCGCTCGACTACGAGCTACTTATGCTCTAAATGCACTGCAAAAACTTATGAACCAAAAGACTTCTCCCTAGCTAGTGATGCAGAAACACACTCTTCAAACAAAGAAGAAAATGAAAAGAGATTTTTTTATTTATTTAAGTGCTAATAAAGCAACAAAGGGAAAATACCGACAAGCACAAAACCAAGAAAGACAAATTCTGGCTTAAAGCGCAGATCACAAAGAATCAGAGTAAAGGCACACAATGGAAATAAAGAAAACAAAGACTCTTACGCTTGCCTAAAAACCATAAAGAAAAATATTTTTTTAATATATTTTATGTTCCACTATCAACTGAGAAAAACCAGGCTAAGGGTAAGATGACCTAACCTACTGATTGTTCAACCCTAGACTCAAACACCTGAGAGGAATACTTCTCATCAAAGGAGGGGATGACTGCCCCACCCTGAACAAAAAGTAGCATGTCAAGCACGCTACTGTCACTAAAATAGCACGCGTGCAAACGCGTGTTGAGCTGAAACAGGACGCGTGTACACGCGGTCTGACCTTGTATAGGCCGAGTGTATGTATAACTTCTAAGACAAAAATAAAAACAGGCAGTCCAGACCAGGAAGAGGCCTCTGGTATTGACAACCAGGGTCCCTTGAAGGCTTGGATTCTTCTCCTAACAGAAAAGAAAAATAATGCAAGGAATAATAAGGCGAAAAACGCAATCTGAGACAGGACTATGAACCAGCAAGACCCAGACAGGATTCCAGAAAACCCCCTGAGAATGTATAATTCTGACAGGGAAGAGGTGGACTGCCTCTCAAGTTATATGAACTCCTACACATGGGCTGTAAGAGGATAGGGTGTGGGCACACACGTGTGGGCCTTCTGCAGGCTGCGTGTACCTCTGTGTCCCCCGACAACTACCGTCAAGCAACAGTCAGGGAAAACTAGTATAAAGAACCAGGCTCCCTGCTAGCTCAGACCTTACAGAAAAAGACAGGCAAAGAAACAGAAAATCTAATCTTTTAAACTACCCAAAAACTCAACTAAATCCAGAAACCCTAAAGAGTATAATCCGCAGTACGGTCGCCAATTCTGTTGTTGGGAAAAATACCCTACGGACTAGCAAACTAGGGTCAGACTTGCATGCAGATTTTGACCGAAGATAAATTACTTTTAAACCTACAACCCAAGATTAAAACCCCTCTTTCACAATGAATGCATGAAGAGAACCACCAACCTTAATACTGTCGTTTGATGTAGATCCTCTGTTTTGCTTTGACCACTTTCTTGTGCTGCTCCTTCCATAGATAACTTGCAATCAAGACAAATAACAACTATGCATGCATGCTACTTTTCTACCTGAGGGCTAGAAATCAAGCATAAATTAACCAAACCATAGATGACTCATGCATTGGGATGGGAAAAGTATTCTTTTTATTAATGAAAATGAATCAACTTACAATCAAAGTCGAGACCGGCCACCGCTCCTTGAACCTAATCCTGGGCTCCTCTTCTTCTGTCCTTCAACTGCTTTGCGTTAATTCTCCTTTGGCATGAGGAAAGGCTAAAGGGTTGGGACAATGGATTACGTAAATGGGTAGAGTTTCTTCGCTATCTTTTTTCCTCCTCCAAATGGTACCCTTACCCCTTCTTTTATAGGCTAGAAGGAGCTAGGGTTTCGGACGAACCCTCGGCCATGCATGGTCGGGAGTTTCAATTAACTGACCCATAGCTTTTTGTTCCGTTGGAAACTTTCCTTTTTTTGTGCTTTGTTAGGTACATGCGGGTTGTAGTGAGCCAGCCAGCGTGCACACGTGTGCAGTAATGGGTTAGGGTGCGTGGGCCTTGACACAAGAGGATTTCCAAAGAGTTGTTCAGCAGATGTTTTGGCAATGAAGGGATATGAGTTGTCCTGATGCCAGGTAAGCATGTGTGGTGCAATTTAGGGTTATAACACTTTGTGTGACTAATAGTTCAAAAGGAAAATGTTTGCACATATGGAAGCTTTTACCAACAAATACAAATATGTAAATCTATTTAGTTATTTAGTTTCTACCTTAATTATCATAATAAATGATCATTTATTAACAATGCACATAGGACTACATGCACACATAAATTGATATCTCTAATTAACTTTTTCAACTCTATGAATTTATTGCATCATTGTAATCAAGCTATTATGGAGGATTGTGTCAATGACAGTGTGGAGAATGGAGTTTATATTTCATAAGGATCATTATCTAGTCTATGATTTCAACTCGTAAAACTTCATTGTATTATGCTAATGAACACTTCCCTTTAGCTTTCCAGTTTTCAATCATTATAGTGTTTGTTGTTGTAGTGTTCTCTTTACATAGTTTAGTAAGAGATTCGAATTACCTTTTTGAATAATTTACATACCTTTGAACTTGTTTGTAGATCAATTGTAAAACCATCTCAAAACTGAGGTGTGTGACTACTAGATTTCAAATTATCTATGGGATTTTTTGTTGAAAAATGGTGTTCTCTATTATACATTGTGTTTTTTTTAATTATGCTTGATTTGGATTTGGATATATCATTTTGATGGAGCTCTATCTGAGTTGGGTTTGGATAATTTATCTTGTTGGAGCAATGCACCCACATGAGGATAGCTTACTTGTCCTATTTTCAACATCTAAGAGGTTTTATTTGTAGAAAGAAGAGGACCACCCCACTTGATCTTATCTTGTACTTTTTTTGTGGATGGATTATGTTTTTATTTTCAGTACTTTATCCACTTCCAAAATATCCAAGGTGCTCCATTGACTAGTTATTTTCGACACCTTGAGGGTCTAATTTCGGCCTAAGAAAATGAAAAACTTGAGGATAATCCATATCCTATGTTCTTATCCTTATCCACTTTATTTGCAACATGAATATGGTTCCTTGCATGAGGATATTCTTGGTGTCTTTTGAATGGAAAATCCATGCACCAATTTGTGTTATTTTCAAGCTTATCCAATGATATTTTGAGCAGGGATGATTTTAAGGATGGAAATTTATTTTAAAATGTAGAAACCTTGGCAAATCTTACTAATCCTTCATATGCTAACTATAAATGTTTGACGATATTTTTGTAAAAATATTCAAATTTCTAAGGATTTTATATAGTTTTTATAAAATTTTGGCGATTTTTAAGTTAAAATAATTTTATCCTATAGAATCTAGGTGAATCATTTTTAAAATAACGAATCTTATTTTTTGAAAAACCATGGAAAATTAGCCCATAAGCAAAATTTAGCCCCTAAAAGCATCCCTGATTTTGAGCAAATGGGGCACTCTATATGAGTCCAAGCTAGGTGTTTCACATGTGATATATTTTGCATACGTAGGTAAGGATCAAACCACCTAAGTTAGGTACTACCTTTGGGATATTTCTGATATGATTTTGTGCATGTTTTTCTCTTGTGTAAGCATTTCATGGCTTGATGTATCCTTAGTAAAGTTTTATTTAGAAAAAAAAAAAAAAAAAGACACCAAGAGATAAAGCCTTAAGTATATAAAAAAAAAACAAATAAAGTAAATAATTCATTGGTCTATGGAGTCTTCCATCCCTCTACTTTTCTTTGCATAATTCACTTGTTATTCTACTTTCATGTTAGAATATTTGAGCTACAATAATTGTCTCCATTTAGTTGTATCTCCCATATTGCTTCTATATAATTTGATTGAGTGATGTGAAAAGACAAGAGTTTCAAGGCTTGGACTTTTGATCTCCTTAGATACTCTTGAAAGTGTGACACCAACCTAAATTTTTCAGACTTTCATACTTCATCCATAGTTAATTAATGAATAAAGAATCAACCTCTTTTGACAATTTATTCGAGTATCTTGGTTGTGATTATTTTAAGGTAGTTGACTTTGATTTAAGTTTCTAATCCAAATGTTTTTATTAGTAAAATTTGCATGTCTTTCTAGAATTATTATCTCTTCTACACTGCATGCCAATCAAATTATAGTACCATTCACTAAAATCAATAGTTATAATTAAACAAGTGTTCCATATTCATACAATTTGAGGGTTTGAATTAATTAAAAAAACAATACTGGAATAATAAATGAATTCAAGTGTCATTTCTAGGTCCACCTTATCAATATTACAAGCTAAATTAATATTTCAATTAATCAACCAAAATAAACAAAAGTATAACTTCACATTTACATTTAAAATTATCATCATGTAATATTTTCTTTTAAATTGTTCTCTATTAATTAAAACATTTTTATTACATCTTATCAACATTGCAAAAAAAACACAAACTAGCTACTTTGTAGATATTTGTAACATCTCTATTTTTAATCCCCGTAAACGATAATGTAATTGTATAAATGCCATTTAGGCTAGTGAGCCAGTATTTGTGGGGAAAAGAGCTCGTATCGATTAATATCGTTGAGGGACAAATTGTATATTATGAACATTTAAATGATTAATAAAGATTATAATCATTGGTTGTGATATGAGAGGGATGAAAACAATGGGGGGCTATGACTCCACAAGAGAGAGGAGCCAAAGGGGGGTTTTATTCATGGGTATTAATCCAACCCACATTCCTAAAATTATTAACATTGTGTATAACCTTGTATTTTGTTGTGGAGTGCTCCTAAAGCCAATCATTGAATTCATGTAAGAGGGTGGGTGTGAGAAGTCACATCCCATAGTTATTGGGAGCATGGGGATGAAGTACACTCATCTTTGGGAAGAGTGAGAGCCAAGCAAGCAAGGGAGATGAAGGAAAATTCGTATGCAGAAAAGGAACAATTTTTACATGTCGTTTCTGGGCAGTAAGAGGAGAGTTGAGTGTTGGGAAGAGCACCATCCATATTGTTCTTGAAGGAAACCATTATTGGGTTGTGTTTTATGCTAGAAATGTGGCTTGTGTGCCTGTAAAATGGGTTGTAAGCCTGTAGTGAATTTTCTTGTTGAGGAAATGACTCAAGAACCTTGTGAAGGTTTTTGTGAGCACCCTTAGAGCAACTTAGATTTCTTGGAAGTCCCTAGCTAAGAAATTATTGGCCAACCGAGTGCACTAGAAGACCTGATAAATGAATGGTACAACCTTATGGACTAATAGAAATGAAGGGGGTACATTCCTTGGGTTTTGCAAGTTGTGGGGAAGAGAGTTGGTGGATTGGAACTGTTATTGGAGTTTGGAACCTAGGCTTGGGGATACTTTGTGTGGGAAGTGGATAGCAAAGAGGACCAGATCTCCTTGTGGACTCATAGTGTAACACCCAAGTTTCCCCCTACTTGTAATTAATCAATAATTAATATTATCATGCGATGGAATGTGAACGATGTGAATGTGTTTTCTCTAGGTTGCCAACAAATGAGTATGGGGGTGAAGCCTTGAATCACTGGCCATGATATTACTAGAGGAAAGAGTGAGGAAAACTATGGAGAAGGCTCATTATGTGTATGACCCCAAGTTTCCCCTTGTTGGGAATAACAAACCCTCTCCGGATCCCAAGGACAGGAATCAGTTAATGAAGGAAAGGATCGAGAGCCATCAACCACCCCCATGAATGGAAGCATGGTCTGAATGAAGAATGTCATCCCGAAGTACCACTCGGTCTAGCAGACCAGGATGACCTGAGTTTCTTTCTAACAGAAGGAACAGTATAGAACAAGGAAGCACCTTCCCTAGAAGGGTGTTCATGTAAGGGGATAGACCCATGCAGAAAGTTGAGAAGAGGAGACATAGAGGAGAATGCATGGAGCTCTCCAGCAGATGATGAACATAAGTTCGTGAGATTGATGCTAAGGGGAGCATATGATAAACCTCACTAACGTTGTGATAGAGAAAGATATCTCTGCAAGTTGCAGTGAACAAAACCTGAGCATAAGTTGAGACGAGGAAATAATCCCTGAGAAACTATGAGAGTTCCTCGGTGATATCATGGTCTGGAACGGGGGTGGCCAGAGTGATAAGAATGAATGCCTTTGAGCCTATGGTTGGGTGGAGAGGTGAACACCCATAGTCAATCGATTGGTGATCAACTGTAATAGATAATTATTTTCATGCTCTGTGTGTTACAATGGATGTGATGATTGAATGTATGTGTTTATGGTTAAGTCTTACAATGTTTGAACAGTTATTATAAATGTTCATTTGCTTCTGTAAGTTGAAAGGGACCTAAGGACCAATCTACATGGCAGCATTTCAGAACTCTGGGAGTTCAGGACTCTGAAGTATATGCGTGCGTAAACCAAAAAGGGGCGCTCAGTGTCGAAGCACCAAACGCCGAACTTATCCCTTAAGAATATGCATTGACATGGAGGGAGATTCGTCATCGGATTATTGGTGGATAGGTTCCTTCCATAGGTGTAGGATCACTGGAAGCTTCAGAACTTTGGGGAACTTGGGATGATGGATAGGAAACAGACTCACGTGGATGCCATGTGGCCCTTGTTTAAAGACGCCTGAGGAGCTTTAGTAGGACATAGCTCCCAGTCCAGAACTCAGATTTGGACCTGATAGCAATGGTTGGAAATCTCGTGACAAGCAGAAGTTGTTGGAGGTCTCATAAAGGGTTTCTAGGATGATTAAGGAAGGGGAAAATTTTATGCCCCATTTCTTAGAAATCTAGTTAAGAGATTGGGTGTGTTACAAATTGTTATCAGAGCATGGAAACAACACTTGGCTTGCTTGGGAGCATGCATGAGTCGTATGAAAATATAATTGGAGGACCTTAAGGGGTAGCACCCTATCTTACCAAATTCCTAATAGGTTTAGTCAAACCTCTACCAAAGAGAGGAATGAAACATGTTGTTGTTTATAGATGTTTTGTAAATCTGCACTATGTGTTGTTAGCATTTCCAAATAAAGAAGTTCACTTCATTGTGCAATTGTACGTGTTGTTGTATAGTGATAAGATTAGGATACCAAGGCTAAGATGAGCCCGTGGAGAATATTACTGCCAAACAAAAATTGTATGCATAAGTTCCTTGAGTAGAAGGATGTAGATTAAAATACAGTTGGGATCTTACCCAACGAGATTGAATCATGCTACTCTATGGCAAAGGAAGCCTACCATTTCTTTGGGAAATGATAGTCGATCCTACAAGAGTGGGATTATACTGATGGGAAATAATATTAAGACTTGGATGTGAATGGATTGAAAGGGTCCATAGTAGTAATAATTATTGTTTTAATGAAGGATTAAACCTTGTATATGTGTATAATCCCTCACGATTAAAGGAATGAGTCTGGTGACCATTCTCTGAAAAGGGAGAGCATGCGTAGCTCTCATGTTTTGAAGGGAACTGAGAAAAAAAAATTGTTTCTGGGTACAAGAATTGTTGGGCAGGGTTTTTCTAATCAAACTGATAAACAAAGATGTAGAAATATAGAGTGATTGAGTGAAAAAAAAAATCACAACAACCTCCCTTGCTTGGTGGATAGGAAGCTAATCTGCAATAATTCTTATGGGATGAGGAGAGTGATCTTCATCCCTGACTGTTGTTGAACAGAAGGAAGAATTCTCAGTGTAATGGTTAAGACTGATTATGACCTAAAGATACTCTGGAATTCTGAACTCGAATACTTAGTAAGTAACATAATTCGAAATTGTATTTGGGCTTTAAGGGAATAGTCCAAATGTTATTAGACATTAAAATTTATTATAAATAAGGTAAAATGGTTGATTAAAGGTTGATCCTAAATGTGGTAATGGAAGTGTTGGGGAACTTCTAGAATCCTTATGGGTCATATTGACATCCAGTGGTGGATGGTAGCCATATAGATATAGTTGGACCCTAGTAAAGGGAATCTAGAAAAGGATTTCCTTGATCGGAAGGTATGTTGATCAAGACCATTTGGAAGCTAGATTGGTTGTTTTATTACCTTGGGCATGGTTATAATTTCCCAGGCTGTATTTATGAGTGGGGAGTTTTTTCATGAAAAGTTGAGGCAAGAGTGTTTTCTTGCTAGTTGTTATCGCATAGAAAGGGAAACATAGTTATGACTATGTCTATTAAATTTCTTGGTGAATATCATGTGAATGACTAAAACTCTCAACTAAGAGGGAGGCTCGGTGTTGAGTGTCCCTATGAGGATTGTCATAATGATGGCATCAATATCATTGGAGGAGGATCTGGAAGTCTGATATGTCCATGTGCATGTATGACATGGAAAGGGTGCAAGCAATGAGCTTGCATGATGAATGTTTGGATAGGTTTGTATGTGTTTGAATGCATGGGTTAATGCATTGTGAGGCTTCTTGACATGAATATTGATATTAACACCAAGTAGGTATGAAAGATATTAAATGTGCAAGTGATGCACATGTATGATGTAAGAGTATAGATGTACTAAAGGCACAATATGACTGCCTTGATGAGTGATATGTAAGGAAAGAATTGCACTTGCCAAGATTAAGTGAATACCATGGATGAATGGTTGAATTCATTCTGAAGAGTCGTGAAAGTTATGTTTTGAATGATATCTTAAGGGGAATGTGCTCCATTCCCTCAGGAAAGACTAGTATAAATAGATGAAAGAATGAACGAGCAAGGATGCTCTATTGTCATGATAAGAGGAAAATGATTATGCCTTTAAGAGTCACATGATAATGATTGTGAACAATCATGATTTGACTGATTTTAAATTAGAGATGTAGGTGGGCTTTGAAATATACCTATGGCAGCTATACACAGTCTTATGATTATGCATATAGTTAAGTACACCATGGATGTAAGTTAACAAAACCAGAATATGTATGGGTACATAACTTGGATGCATGACAAATATGCATGTTTATGTTCCTTGTGGAATATTTGGTAAACAACGGAAGCTAAATAAAGGTTGAGGCCATCACAGATAGTGATGGATATGAAATAAGGAAGTTGCATGCAGAGGGAGTTCCCTGTGGAGGAACTGTGTGAAGACTTTAATAGGACAACAGAGTCACAACCTTAATGACTACTGAGAATTAAGGAGCGAGCTACAAGCTGGTGTGTCTGTGTGTATAAGAATCATGGATTACATTTTGAAGAAAAATGTTTCATTTCCCCAAATCAAGGTTAGAACTCTCCTTTAGATAGACTGCAATTTCAAGATTGTATAAATATCTTCAATCGGCTACAGATCAAGGAAGAAAACCATGATCGAATTAGGTTAATCAAGAACCTGATAGAGGAGGTGAATGTGAGTCGTTCATTGGAGGGAAAACCTATCCCAGATGTTAGATCGACTTAAGGATCCACTGGAGTTGATGGATCAAACACCAACCATTCGATTAGATCGACGGTCGGGGACCATTGCGAGATGCGAAGGAAAATTTAATAGACGTACTAGTTCACAGTCCAAAATCAACCAAGATCATTGATCTTGACAAGTCAACAGATCAACGGCTCAAGTCTATTCCATTACCAACAAGCATCTTCCATTATGGATATCGGGATGAGAGCTAAACCGTGAGATAGTTAAGGTTTTTCAATCCCTTGTAGTCGTCGTATCTAGGGTAGGATGGATCTACACCGTTGATCAGCCAACAAGGGATCGAGCCAGGATCATAGCGCCTGGACACAAGAGATGAAAGGATAGCACCTGAAAAGAATAGATTCGACGTCATAGCTCTCGGTCACTTGGAGAGAAAACATTGTTCCTCTCGTCACGACACTCTATGTTAGATTGTGGTCACGAGGACTGGTTCTATGGGAAAAGGGTGGACAAAACAATGAATATAATTTGATCATGTTAGTGATCGAATGGGAAGAGAGAATGAATAAATGAGTATGTTTGATTGAATAGGCTTGGGTGAGCCATATTAAGTAAAGGCAGTGATGCCTTGGAATAACTCAGTTGGACTGAAATTCCAAGGCTACGTAGAAGAAGTTGGACGAAGGAAGAGTTCCTTGACTCCTTCCTTGTTGTTTATTGTATCTCTCTGGTACGAGAGATTGATTTACTAATGCAAGTAAGTGTTTTGACATCATAGTGATTATGGTTGCATGGCTGTAGAAACAACTGAACATTGTTTGTGTTTCATTCATGGAAACATTAAGGATAATGTGAAGAAGTGCATAAGGATATGCTAGGACATATATGAAAATGTTTGTTGAAATGATACATACATTTTTACTTTACATGAAAAATAATATAATCTTATGTATGACATGCGTAGAAAGAAATTAGAGCTATTGAGAAAGACATTTTACAATGATGGACAACCTCAAGCAAAGGAATTCTATGCCAATCAAGGATGGGATATAATCCTTGAAATAAAATTGCAAGAGTAAAGAGTACCATGGGTACGATAACCAATCTAGGGAGATTGGGAATAAAGGTGCTCATAGTTAGCACATTGCATGGAATTGATTAGAGGAAATGCATCTTTGCATAAGGGATGATGTTTCTTCTCATGTTTATATAGATGTGATGCAACTGTTAGAATGCACAAGTTAAGAAATGTTTGTGATGGCATTTTAAATATGTTGTGAGAATATATATATACCTGAGAAAATAACAGTTTGTTTGGATGTGTAAAGAATGAATTGCAGGAAGAAAAACGTCTTGGGTATGGAAGTGTTGTAAGTCCATAAGGAAGACCAATTTCCTAACGAGCCAAACTACTATGGGAAGGAAAGTTCCATATTTGCAGATTTAGTCCTTGTGCGGAACATTTCTGAAAATAAATAAGGAAATTGGAAAATCTGTGGATGACATATTTGCAATAGAATTCTGAAATTTAAAATTTATGATGATATCTCATAAATTTTTGTACACGTGTGATACAGGTGAAGAGAAGATATATATCCAGAAAGGAAAGATAAAGGATATCAAGCTAGAAAGCATGAAATATGGCTACTGCTGAGCCATGAGAACCTTGTGGTAAGCCATGATCGCCTGGAACATGTTGTGTTGTGGTAACACAAGCTGGGGGGACGCCTCGATAGAGAAAGTCTGAGGGATGCCTCGACTGAAAGGCTCAATGAATTCTTTGAAATTATTCTTGTGCAAGAAAACCTTAGCAAGGTAATATGGATCGCTCGAGGAACTGTATAGTAGAGAAGGGGATGCCTGAGCCTGGGCCTGGAGGGTGAGTGACCGCAAGGAAGAGAAGACTTTGATAATACTTATACACTATTAATTGGGATCATGCACACAAGGGGTATGTCCAAGAAAAACAATGAGCCTAGATAACAAGATATCCATGTGGATACAAATCCACAAACTGCACAAACGATTCTTGTGCTAAGTTATGAAATTTTTCTTGAATTTTATGCGACAATAAAAAAATTTCACATGAAACTATGATTAATTTGTTTGTCGTCCAAGAGTTATTGAAGACATGTGATGAAGGTTAAGAGTCCAGAAGGGACCTGACCAAGAAAGAGGGTCAAGAATTCTGAAGCAGCTGAATGAGAAAGACATGACAGGTGTCACTGAGGAAGAGCATCGAGGATGGTGTTCGATTTTAAGGGGGAGGGGATTGTAACACCCATGTTTCCCCCTGCTTGTAATTAATCATTAATTAAGATTATCATGTGATGGAATGTGAACTATGTGAATGTATTTTTTCTAGGTTTCCAATGATTGACTATGGGGGTGAAGCATTGAAGTATTGGCCATGATATCACTAAAGGAAAGAGTGAGGAAAACTATGGAGAAGGTTCATTATGCGTATGACCCAAAATCTCCCCTTGTTGGGAATAACAAACCCTCTCGGGATCCCAAGGACAGAAATCATATAATGAAGAAAAGGACTGGTGGTTGAAACATCAACCACCCCCATGAATGGAAGCATGGTCTGACTGAAGAACGTTAGCCCGAAGTACCACTCAGTATAGCAGACCAGGCTGACTTGAGTTTCCTTCTGACAGAAGGAACAGGATAGAACAAGGAAGAACCTTCCAGAGAAGGGTGTGCATGTAAAGGGATAGACCCATGCAGATAGTCGAGAAGAGGAGATAGAGAGGAGTACACGTGGATCTCTCTAGCGGATGATGAAAAGAAGGCCATGAGCTTGATGTTGAGGGGAGTGTCTGATAAACCTCGCTGAGGTCATGACAGAGAAAGAGATCTCTGAGAGTTGTAGAGAACAGAAACTGAGATGAAGAAAGAAACCCTGAGAAACTGTGTTATTTCCTCGGCGATATCATGGCTTGGGACGGGGGTGGCCAGAACGCTAAGATTTAATTCCTCTGAGCCTATGGTTGTGTGGAGAGGCGAACACCCATAGTCATTCAGTTGATGAACAAATGTAATAGGTAAGTATTTTCATGCTCTGTGTGGTACAATGGATGTGATGATTGAATGTATGTTTTTATGGTTAAGTTTTACAGTGTTTGAACAATTATTAGAAATGCTCATTTGCTTCTCTAAACTACTATATTTACTTGGCCTTCTACTTATCTCAGTCTAGTCATTAGAGAGTTATGGAATGTGATTCTGCGGGAGATTCAGGGTAGGATTGATTGAAACATCTAAGTCCTACCGACCCTTTGAAGTTTACCTTAGTGGAAATTTCAAACTCAGCTTGAAGGGAGAAGGACATTTTCCTTCAAACTAACCATCCATCTGACCGCGGGCTCATGCCCTTGTTCTTAACCCAATGGTGGAAAAAAGGATTTGCACCTAGGCCATAATATTTCCCAAAGGACCCATGTGACTAGGGCCTAGGAACCCTTCACTAGTCCAAAAGGAGATAAATCTTTCATCTTTAGGACTTCCAGACTTGTGACCCCACAACCCTCAAAAACAGTCGAAGCCTGAAGTCGTGAATCAATGAGGGTCGTCGATCTGGGGATATAAGGTAGCTCTTTCTTAGCCATTAGACCGGATGTAGGAAGGGAAGCGCTAAGCGCTTCGGTGAAGTGTTACTTCAGGAGAATAGGAACGGTCTATCATTGAAACACCTAAATGTCGAACTACCTAAGTGACGAGGACCGTTGGATGAACGGGTACGTGGAAAGAAATCCCGTGGTCCGAAGACTTCGTACTATTGAGGAATTTGGCCAAGGGTTTTCAAGGTATGAGAACCATCGAAGTCGTGAATGTCGAAATTGATCTTGATCGTTGATTGGAAGAGGACGCATGGCACCAGATCCAAGAGTCTAGAGACTTATCTCTTTGGGTATTTGTGTCGAAAGGATTCGGTAATCTCCAAAGATGGAGCCGTGAATTAATGAGAACCTTAGATCTATGGATCTATGTGGAAGCTTGCAGACCATTATATTGAACGACTGAGCAGTTATCAGTCTATGATGATGTGGCTTGATGATTTCATTCGATGTGACATGGACCCGCATTACATGTGACATGTGTCACCCAAATTTGGATGATTCACATACATATTGTGCCTATTAAAGCATGACATGTGTCATCCCCTAATGAGAACATGTGTCACACCTGACCCTCACTCCGTTTCATTCTCTAGTACGTGTCGCTTGGCCAAATTGATTGGTGATGTAAACGAGACTCTAAGAGTCCAGGACTTCGGGACTCCAGAGGATTTTGGGTGTAGCATCGTGGAGAGACCAAAAGGTCTGAAGGTTGAAGCTACGTGGCAAGCTTACGTGACTTCGAAAATATTGAGAGGTTGGAGCATTAGAACTAGGTCCGTCGAAGGGTCAGACCCACCTGTACCTATCCCTGCATATACCACATCACCACATGTAGGTGCGGACCTTTCAGGAGTCCAGGACTTTGAGACTCTGGAGTTTTGGAGTGTGGTGTGAACGGTAAGTTGAAAGGGGCCTCAGGCTCGAGCTATGTGGCAACATTTCAAAACTTTGGGAGTACAGGACTCCAAAGGATATGTGTGTGTAAACAGAAAGGGGGTGCTCAGTGTTGGAGCACCAAACACTAAACTTATCCCTTAAGCATATGCGTTGACCCTGAGAGAGATCCATTGTCGGATTATTGGTGGATGGGTTCCTGCCATAGGTGTAGGAGCGTTGGAAGCTTCGGGACTTTGGGGAACTCAGGATGATGGATAGGAGATGGCCTCACTTGGATTCCATGTGGCCCTTCTCTAAATATGCCTGAGGATCTTTGGTAGGACATAGCTCCCAATACAAAACTCGGATTTGTACCTGATAGCAATGGTTGGAAAGCTCGTGATGAGCAGAAGGTGTTGGAGGTCTCGGAAAGAGGTTTCAGGATGATTAAGGAAGGAGAAAATTTTATGCCCCATTTCTTAGAAATCCAGTTAAGAGATTGGGTGTGTTACACATAGCCACAGCTCAGGGGTGGTAATTGGTTGAGAGAAAATGAACAATAGTGCCTATGGTTGGGAGTTTCATCCTTCATAAACAACCAGCTAGTTAAGTTTCATAAACAAATAAGTGTTCTATTGTTTTATTATGATTATTCTGTTATGTAAATGAAAATTTGAATGTGTGTGTTTTTGTTGTGTGTTGTTGGATGCATTCACATTTTTATAAATGTTGTTAGATGCATGGGTAAATCGATAGGTTATTTTGTTGTAATTTTTATGGTCATTCTGCCCCTTGGGTTATTTTATATGCATGGGGAATTTTTAGATTCATAGTTTAGCAAGCTATGTCATTTTTTCAATGATGGGACTCATCTTGGAGGCTAGATATGTCACATATTGGTATCAAAGCCACGGGTTCAACATCGAGCCTACATGGGTCAAAATTAGCATGTAGAAGCTAGAATTGCATATTAAAAGTGTAGAGAATGTCTGCACTATGTTTGTTAAAAGTTTCCAAGGGAAAGTTTAGGAATTTGCCGAAATGTTTGGTGAAATTTGAGTTCAGATATTAAAAATCCCCAATTTTAATCTCTAAATGCGCAATTTTTGGCCTGTAATTAGTTGAATTTTAGAAATTGCAGCATAACTAAGGTGAGATTGGGAAAAATTAGGCAAAATCCCCAATTTCTAAAGTGAAATTTATTGAAAATTCAACACAAGAGTGTTGAATTTCAGGTGAAAAGTTCATATTGGAATGCATAGGGCCAAAATTGGCCATAAGAAGCTTAATTTTAGAGCTTCCATGGCAGTCGGGAAAGAAAATTTGAATTTAGACATTTTTCAAAATTTCAAAATTTTGGAAAATTTGGGGATTTTCCATACATGACATCAACAGTGACGTGGGGGCCACGTGTTAGGTGAAGTGGAAATGGTGAAATGGATTGCCATGGTGGCAAGGCTGGGGGTTTGTAATGTGTCGCGGCGAGCCTAATATTTGACGTAGGCATGATGTAGACGAGGCGGTATAGACTGATACCATAAGTGGCATTACATGGTTAGTGGAGAGGTTTTGAGAAATCTTGGCAATGTGAAACCAATGAGAATGAAACACGTATCATGGGTAGTTTTTGGTATCACATCGCAGAGGGCCATTAACCCTCGAACACATGAACGATGCAATATCAACCACCATTTGTTGATCACCCCAAGCATCCTCCATCATTAGATTTCGAGCGTTCATGTTGTGCACCAGAGGTAAAGGCGCGAGATGGGACCTTCACATCACTGTGACCAATGAGGAAGTGTCTAGTGGAGGTATGGTGGGACCCTTGCCCCATCTGTGGTAGAATGAGTACCACGTGGGAAGCTAGGTACAATGGGGATCGAAATTAAATAAAATAAACAATAAGGGAAAAGAATGAGAAAAAGGAGAAAGAGGAGGAGGAAAGTGATGAAGGATAATGGGGCAGGGCCAGAGTGGGAAAGAGGGTTACATGGCATCACCTTAGGGTGCCATGTGGACCTAAAATGCCACACAGGAAAATTTGTCTTATAGTTTAAAAAAAACAAGTCTAAAGATAAAATTGTATTTTGGACATAGTAGGAGCATAATAACTCCTAAGAGGATAAGATTTTTTGATTTTTTTTGCAGTGTCAGGGGATACAGAAATGAAAGAGAGGGCCACTAGCCAATTATGCTGTGATTTTCCAGAAATTTCAAAATAATGGTTTTTAAATATTTGGGTCCAGTTCAATGATTGAGAGTTAGATTCAGCTGAAATTTTTAGAGAGAGTTCCAAAACCATACATGAAAATACCCAGTGAAGGAATTGGCTAAAAACTAATGGGTTTGGAATGGGGATGGTGAAGCAAGCCAAAATCCATTATTTCAGGCCACTTTTTGGGGATTTTTTGGATTTTCGGAGGAGAAAAACGGTCCCCAAATGGAAAATATGGAAAATGTTATTTAGTCGACATATTGTATACTCATCAAGCCAGAGAAATTTGGTCTAGTGAATTGTTTCAATAAGTGCATTGTTTGGGATATAGTCAATTTAGCTAAAAATTCTAAGTCTGGAAAAAAGGGTGAAAAGGACAAAGTTGTCATTTCCATATTGTTGGATTTTTTTTTACTGGAGCATCGTTTTGACAATATGAGGGTTTTATTAATTTAGTGTTAATAGTATTATTGGTGTCACATAGAAACATTTCCCTAATTCTCGATAGATTTACTTCTACAAGTGACATAAGTTGGTGTCTAGGATAATAGCACCAAAATGAAATGTGTACAAAGGGGGTAAATTAGCAATATTCAGATGACTATAAAATTTTTCTCATAGCTCAAAATTGAGCAAGAAAACAGTCGTTGGAAAGATATTGGATAATGAAATATAGATATGGAACCAAAATTGTGAATTGAGTGGTAAAATTCCTAGGTGATCATAAGGAAGATGATTGTTGGGATTGAAGAACAGGTTTAGAATGAGTTTTATATATGTGGAAGATGAAAGGGAAATTTATAGACATGAGGAAAAAGGGTCAAGGAATTTATTCAAAATGAGCATGCAGCTTCTTTAGGAAGCTGAAAGGATCAGACATCTTGGTTCAGTGAGAAATATGGAAGCCCTCCCAATGAAATTTTAAGGTGGGAAAAGATTGCTAGATGAAATATGTGCATATCAAATGTGGATGATGAGTAAGAAATACCATCTAGAATTCATGATATTGCATGTGCAATAAGTACACATAAAGGTGAAAAGCATGGGAACATGAACAGTGGTTTAAAAAGAAGATAAAAATGTTTGAACCTTGAATCAAGGATGAGCAGAGACACTTGAGAATAGAGCATTATGTCAAGGCTTATTCAAAAAATGATCAAAGGATAGGAATGAACAATGTTAGTATATGAATCCAAGTGAAACAATGAGGGTTTTGGAATCTAAGAAGCCATATTTCTAATGTAACGTCCCCTGCCACCCCAGGATGGGCCATATCACTTCATAAAACCCTCTGATAAAGTTTTGATACCACTTTGTAATGTACCCAGTCTCCTATTGGGGCCTGTGACCACCTTATACATTCTCTAAGTCAACCAAATTGTAACATTACCAACATACCACTTGTTAAAGTTTCTGCTATTATTAGGTTACCTTTCTATTTACTAGATAATAATAGCATAGACAGGATCACTGAGAGAAAGACAATCACAAGAGTACACAAGAATTTATCCTGGGAAAACCTCAAGGGGAAGAAGATGCAGCAAAACTTCCTTAATATACATAGCCAATACAATGCCAAGATAATGAACCAAACAACACAGAAATTCCTCTCCCAACGATGTGCATCTCTCTCTCTTCCTTCTTCCGGCAACTGATAACTGCAGCTTCCTTCAATACTTGTGCACTAGATGAGTGAGTTGTGTGTGTGTGTAAATGAGGCATTGGCCTCTCTTATTTAGACAATTCTAGCACGTGTGGAAGTGTCTTTTCACTGGCAGGGCCGACTTCTTCTTTTGGGTGGTTATAACCACCTTTAATATATTTTGGGGCCTCTTTAATATATTATGGGTC
>WSFP011457221.1:0-19214 GCA_009831015.1 Picea engelmannii | reverse complement strand
GACCCATAATATATTAAAGAGGCCCCAAAATATATTAAAGGTGGTTATAACCACCCAAAAGAAGAAGTCGGCCCTGCCAGTGAAAAGACACTTCCACACGTGCTAGAATTGTCTAAATAAGAGAGGCCAATGCCTCATTTACACACACACACAACTCACTCATCTAGTGCACAAGTATTGAAGGAAGCTGCAGTTATCAGTTGCCGGAAGAAGGAAGAGAGAGAGATGCACATCGTTGGGAGAGGAATTTCTGTGTTGTTTGGTTCATTATCTTGGCATTGTATTGGCTATGTATATTAAGGAAGTTTTGCTGCATCTTCTTCCCCTTGAGGTTTTCCCAGGATAAATTCTTGTGTACTCTTGTGATTGTCTTTCTCTCAGTGATCCTGTCTATGCTATTATTATCTAGTAAATAGAAAGGTAACCTAATAATAGCAGAAACTTTAACAAGTGGTATGTTGGTAATGTTACAATTTGGTTGACTTAGAGAATGTATAAGGTGGTCACAGGCCCCAATAGGAGACTGGGTACATTACAAAGTGGTATCAAAACTTTATCAGAGGGTTTTATGAAGTGATATGGCCCATCCTGGGGTGGCAGGGGACGTTACATTAGAAATATGGCTTCTTAGATTCCAAAACCCTCATTGTTTCACTTGGATTCATATACTAACATTGTTCATTCCTATCCTTTGATCATTTTTTGAATAAGCCTTGACATAATGCTCTATTCTCAAGTGTCTCTGCTCATCCTTGATTCAAGGTTCAAACATTTTTATCTTCTTTTTAAACCACTGTTCATGTTCCCATGCTTTTCACCTTTATGTGTACTTATTGCACATGCAATATCATGAATTCTAGATGGTATTTCTTACTCATCATCCACATTTGATATGCACATATTTCATCTAGCAATCTTTTCCCACCTTAAAATTTCATTGGGAGGGCTTCCATATTTCTCACTGAACCAAGATGTCTGATCCTTTCAGCTTCCTAAAGAAGCTGCATGCTCATTTTGAATAAATTCCTTGACCCTTTTTCCTCATGTCTATAAATTTCCCTTTCATCTTCCACATATATAAAACTCATTCTAAACCTGTTCTTCAATCCCAACAATCATCTTCCTTATGATCACCTAGGAATTTTACCACTCAATTCACAATTTTGGTTCCATATCTATATTTCATTATCCAATATCTTTCCAACGACTGTTTTCTTGCTCAATTTTGAGCTATGAGAAAAATTTTATAGTCATCTGAATATTGCTAATTTACCCCCTTTGTACACATTTCATTTTGGTGCTATTATCCTAGACACCAACTTATGTCACTTGTAGAAGTAAATCTATCGAGAATTAGGGAAATGTTTCTATGTGACACCAATAATACTATTAACACTAAATTAATAAAACCCTCATATTGTCAAAACGATGCTCCAGTAAAAAAAAATCCAACAATATGGAAATGACAACTTTGTCCTTTTCACCCTTTTTTCCAGACTTAGAATTTTTAGCTAAATTGACTATATCCCAAACAATGCACTTATTGAAACAATTCACTAGACCAAATTTCTCTGGCTTGATGAGTATACAATATGTCGACTAAATAACATTTTCCATATTTTCCATTTGGGGACCGTTTTTCTCCTCCGAAAATCCAAAAAATCCCCAAAAAGTGGCCTGAAATAATGGATTTTGGCTTGCTTCACCATCCCCATTCCAAACCCATTAGTTTTTAGCCAATTCCTTCACTGGGTATTTTCATGTATGGTTTTGGAACTCTCTCTAAAAATTTCAGCTGAATCTAACTCTCAATCATTGAACTGGACCCAAATATTTAAAAACCATTATTTTGAAATTTCTGGAAAATCACAGCATAATTGGCTAGTGGCCCTCTCTTTCATTTCTGTATCCCCTGACACTGCAAAAAAAATCAAAAAATCTTATCCTCTTAGGAGTTATTATGCTCCTACTATGTCCAAAATACAATTTTATCTTTAGACTTGTTTTTTTTAAACTATAAGACAAATTTTCCTGTGTGGCATTTTAGGTCCACATGGCACCCTAAGGTGATGCCATGTAACCCTCTTTCCCACTCTGGCCCTGCCCCATTATCCTTCATCACTTTCCTCCTCCTCTTTCTCCTTTTTCTCATTCTTTTCCCTTATTGTTTATTTTATTTAATTTCGATCCCCATTGTACCTAGCTTCCCACGTGGTACTCATTCTACCACAGATGGGGCAAGGGTCCCACCATACCTCCACTAGACACTTCCTCATTGGTCACAGTGATGTGAAGGTCCCATCTCGCGCCTTTACCTCTGGTGCACAACATGAACGCTCGAAATCTAATGATGGAGGATGCTTGGGGTGATCAACAAATGGTGGTTGATATTGCATCGTTCATGTGTTCGAGGGTTAATGGCCCTCTGCGATGTGATACCAAAAACTACCCATGATACGTGTTTCATTCTCATTGGTTTCACATTGCCAAGATTTCTCAAAACCTCTCCACTAACCATGTAATGCCACTTATGGTATCAGTCTATACCGCCTCGTCTACATCATGCCTACGTCAAATATTAGGCTCGCCGCGACACATTACAAACCCCCAGCCTTGCCACCATGGCAATCCATTTCACCATTTCCACTTCACCTAACACGTGGCCCCCACGTCACTGTTGATGTCATGTATGGAAAATCCCCAAATTTTCCAAAATTTTGAAATTTTGAAAAATGTCTAAATTCAAATTTTCTTTCCCGACTGCCATGGAAGCTCTAAAATTAAGCTTCTTATGGCCAATTTTGGCCCTATGCATTCCAATATGAACTTTTCACCTGAAATTCAACACTCTTGTGTTGAATTTTCAATAAATTTCACTTTAGAAATTGGGGATTTTGCCTAATTTTTCCCAATCTCACCTTAGTTATGCTGCAATTTCTAAAATTCAACTAATTACAGGCCAAAAATTGCGCATTTAGAGATTAAAATTGGGGATTTTTAATATCTGAACTCAAATTTCACCAAACATTTCGGCAAATTCCTAAACTTTCCCTTGGAAACTTTTAACAAACATAGTGCAGACATTCTCTACACTTTTAATATGCAATTCTAGCTTCTACATGCTAATTTTGACCCATGTAGGCTCGATGTTGAACCCGTGGCTTTGATACCAATATGTGACATATCTAGCCTCCAAGATGAGTCCCATCATTGAAAAAATGACATAGCTTGCTAAACTATGAATCTAAAAATTCCCCATGCATATAAAATAACCCAAGGGGCAGAATGACCATAAAAATTACAACAAAATAACCTATCGATTTACCCATGCATCTAACAACATTTATAAAAATGTGAATGCATCCAACAACACACAACAAAAACACACACATTCAAATTTTCATTTACATAACAGAATAATCATAATAAAACAATAGAACACTTATTTGTTTATGAAACTTAACTAGCTGGTTGTTTATGAAGGATGAAACTCCCAACCATAGGCACTATTGTTCATTTTCTCTCAACCAATTACCACCCCTGAGCTGTGGCTATGTGTAACACACCCAATCTCTTAACTGGATTTCTAAGAAATGGGGCATAAAATTTTCTCCTTCCTTAATCATCCTGAAACCTCTTTCCGAGACCTCCAACACCTTCTGCTCATCACGAGCTTTCCAACCATTGCTATCAGGTACAAATCCGAGTTTTGTATTGGGAGCTATGTCCTACCAAAGATCCTCAGGCATATTTAGAGAAGGGCCACATGGAATCCAAGTGAGGCCATCTCCTATCCATCATCCTGAGTTCCCCAAAGTCCCGAAGCTTCCAACGCTCCTACACCTATGGCAGGAACCCATCCACCAATAATCCGACAATGGATCTCTCTCAGGGTCAACGCATATGCTTAAGGGATAAGTTTAGTGTTTGGTGCTCCAACACTGAGCACCCCCTTTCTGTTTACACACACATATCCTTTGGAGTCCTGTACTCCCAAAGTTTTGAAATGTTGCCACATAGCTCGAGCCTGAGGCCCCTTTCAACTTACCGTTCACACCACACTCCAAAACTCCAGAGTCTCAAAGTCCTGGACTCCTGAAAGGTCCGCACCTACATGTGGTGATGTGGTATATGCAGGGATAGGTACAGGTGGGTCTGACCCTTCGACGGACCTAGTTCTAATGCTCCAACCTCTCAATATTTTCGAAGTCACGTAAGCTTGCCACGTAGCTTCAACCTTCAGACCTTTTGGTCTCTCCACGATGCTACACCCAAAATCCTCTGGAGTCCCGAAGTCCTGGACTCTTAGAGTCTCGTTTACATCACCAATCAATTTGGCCAAGCGACACGTACTAGAGAATGAAACGGAGTGAGGGTCAGGTGTGACACATGTTCTCATTAGGGGATGACACATGTCATGCTTTAATAGGCACAATATGTATGTGAATCATCCAAATTTGGGTGACACATGTCACATGTAATGCGGGTCCATGTCACATCGAATGAAATCATCAAGCCACATCATCATAGACTGATAACTGCTCAGTCGTTCAATATAATGGTCTGCAAGCTTCCACATAGATCCATAGATCTAAGGTTCTCATTAATTCACGGCTCCATCTTTGGAGATTACCGAATCCTTTCGACACAAATACCCAAAGAGATAAGTCTCTAGACTCTTGGATCTGGTGCCATGCGTCCTCTTCCAATCAACGATCAAGATCAATTTCGACATTCACGACTTCGATGGTTCTCATACCTTGAAAACCCTTGGCCAAATTCCTCAATAGTACGAAGTCTTCGGACCACGGGATTTCTTTCCACGTACCCGTTCATCCAACGGTCCTCGTCACTTAGGTAGTTCGACATTTAGGTGTTTCAATGATAGACCGTTCCTATTCTCCTGAAGTAACACTTCACCGAAGCGCTTAGCGCTTCCCTTCCTACATCCGGTCTAATGGCTAAGAAAGAGCTACCTTATATCCCCAGATCGACGACCCTCATTGATTCACGACTTCAGGCTTCGACTGTTTTTGAGGGTTGTGGGGTCACAAGTCTGGAAGTCCTAAAGATGAAAGATTTATCTCCTTTTGGACTAGTGAAGGGTTCCTAGGCCCTAGTCACATGGGTCCTTTGGGAAATATTATGGCCTAGGTGCAAATCCTTTTTTCCACCATTGGGTTAAGAACAAGGGCATGAGCCCGCGGTCAGATGGATGGTTAGTTTGAAGGAAAATGTCCTTCTCCCTTCAAGCTGAGTTTGAAATTTCCACTAAGGTAAACTTCAAAGGGTCGGTAGGACTTAGATGTTTCAATCAATCCTACCCTGAATCTCCCGCAGAATCACATTCCATAACTCTCTAATGACTAGACTGAGATAAGTAGAAGGCCAAGTAAATATAGTAGTTTAGAGAAGCAAATGAGCATTTCTAATAATTGTTCAAACACTGTAAAACTTAACCATAAAAACATACATTCAATCATCACATCCATTGTACCACACAGAGCATGAAAATACTTACCTATTACATTTGTTCATCAACTGAATGACTATGGGTGTTCGCCTCTCCACACAACCATAGGCTCAGAGGAATTAAATCTTAGCGTTCTGGCCACCCCCGTCCCAAGCCATGATATCGCCGAGGAAATAACACAGTTTCTCAGGGTTTCTTTCTTCATCTCAGTTTCTGTTCTCTACAACTCTCAGAGATCTCTTTCTCTGTCATGACCTCAGCGAGGTTTATCAGACACTCCCCTCAACATCAAGCTCATGGCCTTCTTTTCATCATCCGCTAGAGAGATCCACGTGTACTCCTCTCTATCTCCTCTTCTCGACTATCTGCATGGGTCTATCCCTTTACATGCACACCCTTCTCTGGAAGGTTCTTCCTTGTTCTATCCTGTTCCTTCTGTCAGAAGGAAACTCAAGTCAGCCTGGTCTGCTATACTGAGTGGTACTTCGGGCTAACGTTCTTCAGTCAGACCATGCTTCCATTCATGGGGGTGGTTGATGTTTCAACCACCAGTCCTTTTCTTCATTATATGATTTCTGTCCTTGGGATCCCGAGAGGGTTTGTTATTCCCAACAAGGGGAGATTTTGGGTCATACGCATAATGAACCTTCTCCATAGTTTTCCTCACTCTTTCCTTTAGTGATATCATGGCCAATACTTCAATGCTTCACCCCCATAGTCAATCATTGGAAACCTAGAAAAAATACATTCACATAGTTCACATTCCATCACATGATAATCTTAATTAATGATTAATTACAAGCAGGGGGAAACATGGGTGTTACAATCCCCTCCCCCTTAAAATCGAACACCATCCTCGATGCTCTTCCTCAGTGACACCTGTCATGTCTTTCTCATTCAGCTGCTTCAGAATTCTTGACCCTCTTTCTTGGTCAGGTCCCTTCTGGACTCTTAACCTTCATCACATGTCTTCAATAACTCTTGGACGACAAACAAATTAATCATAGTTTCATGTGAAATTTTTTTATTGTCGCATAAAATTCAAGAAAAATTTCATAACTTAGCACAAGAATCGTTTGTGCAGTTTGTGGATTTGTATCCACATGGATATCTTGTTATCTAGGCTCATTGTTTTTCTTGGACATACCCCTTGTGTGCATGATCCCAATTAATAGTGTATAAGTATTATCAAAGTCTTCTCTTCCTTGCGGTCACTCACCCTCCAGGCCCAGGCTCAGGCATCCCCTTCTCTACTATACAGTTCCTCGAGCGATCCATATTACCTTGCTAAGGTTTTCTTGCACAAGAATAATTTCAAAGAATTCATTGAGCCTTTCAGTCGAGGCATCCCTCAGACTTTCTCTATCGAGGCGTCCCCCCAGCTTGTGTTACCACAACACAACATGTTCCAGGCGATCATGGCTTACCACAAGGTTCTCATGGCTCAGCAGTAGCCATATTTCATGCTTTCTAGCTTGATATCCTTTATCTTTCCTTTCTGGATATATATCTTCTCTTCACCTGTATCACACGTGTACAAAAATTTATGAGATATCATCATAAATTTTAAATTTCAGAATTCTATTGCAAATATGTCATCCACAGATTTTCCAATTTCCTTATTTATTTTCAGAAATGTTCCGCACAAGGACTAAATCTGCAAATATGGAACTTTCCTTCCCATAGTAGTTTGGCTCGTTAGGAAATTGGTCTTCCTTATGGACTTACAACACTTCCATACCCAAGACGTTTTTCTTCCTGCAATTCATTCTTTACACATCCAAACAAACTGTTATTTTCTCAGGTATATATATATTCTCACAACATATTTAAAATGCCATCACAAACATTTCTTAACTTGTGCATTCTAACAGTTGCATCACATCTATATAAACATGAGAAGAAACATCATCCCTTATGCAAAGATGCATTTCCTCTAATCAATTCCATGCAATGTGCTAACTATGAGCACCTTTATTCCCAATCTCCCTAGATTGGTTATCGTACCCATGGTACTCTTTACTCTTGCAATTTTATTTCAAGGATTATATCCCATCCTTGATTGGCATAGAATTCCTTTGCTTGAGGTTGTCCATCATTGTAAAATGTCTTTCTCAATAGCTCTAATTTCTTTCTACGCATGTCATACATAAGATTATATTATTTTTCATGTAAAGTAAAAATGTATGTATCATTTCAACAAACATTTTCATATATGTCCTAGCATATCCTTATGCACTTCTTCACATTATCCTTAATGTTTCCATGAATGAAACACAAACAATGTTCAGTTGTTTCTACAGCCATGCAACCATAATCACTATGATGTCAAAACACTTACTTGCATTAGTAAATCAATCTCTCGTACCAGAGAGATACAATAAACAACAAGGAAGGAGTCAAGGAACTCTTCCTTCGTCCAACTTCTTCTACGTAGCCTTGGAATTTCAGTCCAACTGAGTTATTCCAAGGCATCACTGCCTTTACTTAATATGGCTCACCCAAGCCTATTCAATCAAACATACTCATTTATTCATTCTCTCTTCCCATTCGATCACTAACATGATCAAATTATATTCATTGTTTTGTCCACCCTTTTCCCATAGAACCAGTCCTCGTGACCACAATCTAACATAGAGTGTCGTGACGAGAGGAACAATGTTTTCTCTCCAAGTGACCGAGAGCTATGACGTCGAATCTATTCTTTTCAGGTGCTATCCTTTCATCTCTTGTGTCCAGGCGCTATGATCCTGGCTCGATCCCTTGTTGGCTGATCAACGGTGTAGATCCATCCTACCCTAGATACGACGACTACAAGGGATTGAAAAACCTTAACTATCTCACGGTTTAGCTCTCATCCCGATATCCATAATGGAAGATGCTTGTTGGTAATGGAATAGACTTGAGCCGTTGATCTGTTGACTTGTCAAGATCAATGATCTTGGTTGATTTTGGACTGTGAACTAGTACGTCTATTAAATTTTCCTTCGCATCTCGCAATGGTCCCCGACCGTCGATCTAATCGAATGGTTGGTGTTTGATCCATCAACTCCAGTGGATCCTTAAGTCGATCTAACATCTGGGATAGGTTTTCCCTCCAATGAACGACTCACATTCACCTCCTCTATCAGGTTCTTGATTAACCTAATTCGATCATGGTTTTCTTCCTTGATCTGTAGCCGATTGAAGATATTTATACAATCTTGAAATTGCAGTCTATCTAAAGGAGAGTTCTAACCTTGATTTGGGGAAATGAAACATTTTTCTTCAAAATGTAATCCATGATTCTTATACACACAGACACACCAGCTTGTAGCTCGCTCCTTAATTCTCAGTAGTCATTAAGGTTGTGACTCTGTTGTCCTATTAAAGTCTTCACACAGTTCCTCCACAGGGAACTCCCTCTGCATGCAACTTCCTTATTTCATATCCATCACTATCTGTGATGGCCTCAACCTTTATTTAGCTTCCGTTGTTTACCAAATATTCCACAAGGAACATAAACATGCATATTTGTCATGCATCCAAGTTATGTACCCATACATATTCTGGTTTTGTTAACTTACATCCATGGTGTACTTAACTATATGCATAATCATAAGACTGTGTATAGCTGCCATAGGTATATTTCAAAGCCCACCTACATCTCTAATTTAAAATCAGTCAAATCATGATTGTTCACAATCATTATCATGTGACTCTTAAAGGCATAATCATTTTCCTCTTATCATGACAATAGAGCATCCTTGCTCGTTCATTCTTTCATCTATTTATACTAGTCTTTCCTGAGGGAATGGAGCACATTCCCCTTAAGATATCATTCAAAACATAACTTTCACGACTCTTCAGAATGAATTCAACCATTCATCCATGGTATTCACTTAATCTTGGCAAGTGCAATTCTTTCCTTACATATCACTCATCAAGGCAGTCATATTGTGCCTTTAGTACATCTATACTCTTACATCATACATGTGCATCACTTGCACATTTAATATCTTTCATACCTACTTGGTGTTAATATCAATATTCATGTCAAGAAGCCTCACAATGCATTAACCCATGCATTCAAACACATACAAACCTATCCAAACATTCATCATGCAAGCTCATTGCTTGCACCCTTTCCATGTCATACATGCACATGGACATATCAGACTTCCAGATCCTCCTCCAATGATATTGATGCCATCATTATGACAATCCTCATAGGGACACTCAACACCGAGCCTCCCTCTTAGTTGAGAGTTTTAGTCATTCACATGATATTCACCAAGAAATTTAATAGACATAGTCATAACTATGTTTCCCTTTCTATGCGATAACAACTAGCAAGAAAACACTCTTGCCTCAACTTTTCATGAAAAAACTCCCCACTCATAAATACAGCCTGGGAAATTATAACCATGCCCAAGGTAATAAAACAACCAATCTAGCTTCCAAATGGTCTTGATCAACATACCTTCCGATCAAGGAAATCCTTTTCTAGATTCCCTTTACTAGGGTCCAACTATATCTATATGGCTACCATCCACCACTGGATGTCAATATGACCCATAAGGATTCTAGAAGTTCCCCAACACTTCCATTACCACATTTAGGATCAACCTTTAATCAACCATTTTACCTTATTTATAATAAATTTTAATGTCTAATAACATTTGGACTATTCCCTTAAAGCCCAAATACAATTTCGAATTATGTTACTTACTAAGTATTCGAGTTCAGAATTCCAGAGTATCTTTAGGTCATAATCAGTCTTAACCATTACACTGAGAATTCTTCCTTCTGTTCAACAACAGTCAGGGATGAAGATCACTCTCCTCATCCCATAAGAATTATTGCAGATTAGCTTCCTATCCACCAAGCAAGGGAGGTTGTTGTGATTTTTTTTTTCACTCAATCACTCTATATTTCTACATCTTTGTTTATCAGTTTGATTAGAAAAACCCTGCCCAACAATTCTTGTACCCAGAAACAATTTTTTTTTCTCAGTTCCCTTCAAAACATGAGAGCTACGCATGCTCTCCCTTTTCAGAGAATGGTCACCAGACTCATTCCTTTAATCGTGAGGGATTATACACATATACAAGGTTTAATCCTTCATTAAAACAATAATTATTACTACTATGGACCCTTTCAATCCATTCACATCCAAGTCTTAATATTATTTCCCATCAGTATAATCCCACTCTTGTAGGATCGACTATCATTTCCCAAAGAAATGGTAGGCTTCCTTTGCCATAGAGTAGCATGATTCAATCTCGTTGGGTAAGATCCCAACTGTATTTTAATCTACATCCTTCTACTCAAGGAACTTATGCATACAATTTTTGTTTGGCAGTAATATTCTCCACGGGCTCATCTTAGCCTTGGTATCCTAATCTTATCACTATACAACAACACGTACAATTGCACAATGAAGTGAACTTCTTTATTTGGAAATGCTAACAACACATAGTGCAGATTTACAAAACATCTATAAACAACAACATGTTTCATTCCTCTCTTTGGTAGAGGTTTGACTAAACCTATTAGGAATTTGGTAAGATAGGGTGCTACCCCTTAAGGTCCTCCAATTATATTTTCATACGACTCATGCATGCTCCCAAGCAAGCCAAGTGTTGTTTCCATGCTCTGATAACAATTTGTAACACACCCAATCTCTTAACTAGATTTCTAAGAAATGGGGCATAAAATTTTCCCCTTCCTTAATCATCCTAGAAACCCTTTATGAGACCTCCAACAACTTCTGCTTGTCACGAGATTTCCAACCATTGCTATCAGGTCCAAATCTGAGTTCTGGACTGGGAGCTATGTCCTACTAAAGCTCCTCAGGCGTCTTTAAACAAGGGCCACATGGCATCCACGTGAGTCTGTTTCCTATCCATCATCCCAAGTTCCCCAAAGTTCTGAAGCTTCCAGTGATCCTACACCTATGGAAGGAACCTATCCACCAATAATCCGATGACGAATCTCCCTCCATGTCAATGCATATTCTTAAGGGATAAGTTCGGCGTTTGGTGCTTCGACACTGAGCGCCCCTTTTTGGTTTACGCACGCATATACTTCAGAGTCCTGAACTCCCAGAGTTCTGAAATGCTGCCATGTAGATTGGTCCTTAGGTCCCTTTCAACTTACAGAAGCAAATGAACATTTATAATAACTGTTCAAACATTGTAAGACTTAACCATAAACACATACATTCAATCATCACATCCATTGTAACACACAGAGCATGAAAATAATTATCTATTACAGTTGATCACCAATCGATTGACTATGGGTGTTCACCTCTCCACCCAACCATAGGCTCAAAGGCATTCATTCTTATCACTCTGGCCACCCCCGTTCCAGACCATGATATCACCGAGGAACTCTCATAGTTTCTCAGGGATTATTTCCTCGTCTCAACTTATGCTCAGGTTTTGTTCACTGCAACTTGCAGAGATATCTTTCTCTATCACAACGTTAGTGAGGTTTATCATATGCTCCCCTTAGCATCAATCTCACGAACTTATGTTCATCATCTGCTGGAGAGCTCCATGCATTCTCCTCTATGTCTCCTCTTCTCAACTTTCTGCATGGGTCTATCCCCTTACATGAACACCCTTCTAGGGAAGGTGCTTCCTTGTTCTATACTGTTCCTTCTGTTAGAAAGAAACTCAGGTCATCCTGGTCTGCTAGACCGAGTGGTACTTCGGGATGACATTCTTCATTCAGACCATGCTTCCATTCATGGGGGTGGTTGATGGCTCTCGATCCTTTCCTTCATTAACTGATTCCTGTCCTTGGGATCCGGAGAGGGTTTGTTATTCCCAACAAGGGGAAACTTGGGGTCATACACATAATGAGCCTTCTCCATAGTTTTCCTCACTCTTTCCTCTAGTAATATCATGGCCAGTGATTCAAGGCTTCACCCCCATACTCATTTGTTGGCAACCTAGAGAAAACACATTCACATCGTTCACATTCCATCGCATGATAATATTAATTATTGATTAATTACAAGTAGGGGGAAACTTGGGTGTTACACTATGAGTCCACAAGGAGATCTGGTCCTCTTTGCTATCCACTTCCCACACAAAGTATCCCCAAGCCTAGGTTCCAAACTCCAATAACAGTTCCAATCCACCAACTCTCTTCCCCACAACTTGCAAAACCCAAGGAATGTACCCCCTTCATTTCTATTAGTCCATAAGGTTGTACCATTCATTTATCAGGTCTTCTAGTGCACTCGGTTGGCCAATAATTTCTTAGCTAGGGACTTCCAAGAAATCTAAGTTGCTCTAAGGGTGCTCACAAAAACCTTCACAAGGTTCTTGAGTCATTTCCTCAACAAGAAAATTCACTACAGGCTTACAACCCATTTTACAGGCACACAAGCCACATTTCTAGCATAAAACACAACCCAATAATGGTTTCCTTCAAGAACAATATGGATGGTGCTCTTCCCAACACTCAACTCTCCTCTTACTGCCCAGAAACGACATGTAAAAATTGTTCCTTTTCTGCATACGAATTTTCCTTCATCTCCCTTGCTTGCTTGGCTCTCACTCTTCCCAAAGATGAGTGTACTTCATCCCCATGCTCCCAATAACTATGGGATGTGACTTCTCACACCCACCCTCTTACATGAATTCAATGATTGGCTTTAGGAGCACTCCACAACAAAATACAAGGTTATACACAATGTTAATAATTTTAGGAATGTGGGTTGGATTAATACCCATGAATAAAACCCCCCTTTGGCTCCTCTCTCTTGTGGAGTCATAGCCCCCCATTGTTTTCATCCCTCTCATATCACAACCAATGATTATAATCTTTATTAATCATTTAAATGTTCATAATATACAATTTGTCCCTCAACGATATTAATCGATACGAGCTCTTTTCCCCACAAATACTGGCTCACTAGCCTAAATGGCATTTATACAATTACATTATCGTTTACGGGGATTAAAAATAGAGATGTTACAAATATCTACAAAGTAGCTAGTTTGTGTTTTTTTTGCAATGTTGATAAGATGTAATAAAAATGTTTTAATTAATAGAGAACAATTTAAAAGAAAATATTACATGATGATAATTTTAAATGTAAATGTGAAGTTATACTTTTGTTTATTTTGGTTGATTAATTGAAATATTAATTTAGCTTGTAATATTGATAAGGTGGACCTAGAAATGACACTTGAATTCATTTATTATTCCAGTATTGTTTTTTTAATTAATTCAAACCCTCAAATTGTATGAATATGGAACACTTGTTTAATTATAACTATTGATTTTAGTGAATGGTACTATAATTTGATTGGCATGCAGTGTAGAAGAGATAATAATTCTAGAAAGACATGCAAATTTTACTAATAAAAACATTTGGATTAGAAACTTAAATCAAAGTCAACTACCTTAAAATAATCACAACCAAGATACTCGAATAAATTGTCAAAAGAGGTTGATTCTTTATTCATTAATTAACTATGGATGAAGTATGAAAGTCTGAAAAATTTAGGTTGGTGTCACACTTTCAAGAGTATCTAAGGAGATCAAAAGTCCAAGCCTTGAAACTCTTGTCTTTTCACATCACTCAATCAAATTATATAGAAGCAATATGGGAGATACAACTAAATGGAGACAATTATTGTAGCTCAAATATTCTAACATGAAAGTAGAATAACAAGTGAATTATGCAAAGAAAAGTAGAGGGATGGAAGACTCCATAGACCAATGAATTATTTACTTTATTTGTTTTTTTTTTATATACTTAAGGCTTTATCTCTTGGTGTCTTTTTTTTTTTTTTTTTCTAAATAAAACTTTACTAAGGATACATCAAGCCATGAAATGCTTACACAAGAGAAAAACATGCACAAAATCATATCAGAAATATCCCAAAGGTAGTACCTAACTTAGGTGGTTTGATCCTTACCTACGTATGCAAAATATATCACATGTGAAACACCTAGCTTGGACTCATATAGAGTGCCCCATTTGCTCAAAATCAGGGATGCTTTTAGGGGCTAAATTTTGCTTATGGGCTAATTTTCCATGGTTTTTCAAAAAATAAGATTCGTTATTTTAAAAATGATTCACCTAGATTCTATAGGATAAAATTATTTTAACTTAAAAATCGCCAAAATTTTATAAAAACTATATAAAATCCTTAGAAATTTGAATATTTTTACAAAAATATCGTCAAACATTTATAGTTAGCATATGAAGGATTAGTAAGATTTGCCAAGGTTTCTACATTTTAAAATAAATTTCCATCCTTAAAATCATCCCTGCTCAAAATATCATTGGATAAGCTTGAAAATAACACAAATTGGTGCATGGATTTTCCATTCAAAAGACACCAAGAATATCCTCATGCAAGGAACCATATTCATGTTGCAAATAAAGTGGATAAGGATAAGAACATAGGATATGGATTATCCTCAAGTTTTTCATTTTCTTAGGCCGAAATTAGACCCTCAAGGTGTCGAAAATAACTAGTCAATGGAGCACCTTGGATATTTTGGAAGTGGATAAAGTACTGAAAATAAAAACATAATCCATCCACAAAAAAAGTACAAGATAAGATCAAGTGGGGTGGTCCTCTTCTTTCTACAAATAAAACCTCTTAGATGTTGAAAATAGGACAAGTAAGCTATCCTCATGTGGGTGCATTGCTCCAACAAGATAAATTATCCAAACCCAACTCAGATAGAGCTCCATCAAAATGATATATCCAAATCCAAATCAAGCATAATTAAAAAAAACACAATGTATAATAGAGAACACCATTTTTCAACAAAAAATCCCATAGATAATTTGAAATCTAGTAGTCACACACCTCAGTTTTGAGATGGTTTTACAATTGATCTACAAACAAGTTCAAAGGTATGTAAATTATTCAAAAAGGTAATTCGAATCTCTTACTAAACTATGTAAAGAGAACACTACAACAACAAACACTATAATGATTGAAAACTGGAAAGCTAAAGGGAAGTGTTCATTAGCATAATACAATGAAGTTTTACGAGTTGAAATCATAGACTAGATAATGATCCTTATGAAATATAAACTCCATTCTCCACACTGTCATTGACACAATCCTCCATAATAGCTTGATTACAATGATGCAATAAATTCATAGAGTTGAAAAAGTTAATTAGAGATATCAATTTATGTGTGCATGTAGTCCTATGTGCATTGTTAATAAATGATCATTTATTATGATAATTAAGGTAGAAACTAAATAACTAAATAGATTTACATATTTGTATTTGTTGGTAAAAGCTTCCATATGTGCAAACATTTTCCTTTTGAACTATTAGTCACACAAAGTGTTATAACCCTAAATTGCACCACACATGCTTACCTGGCATCAGGACAACTCATATCCCTTCATTGCCAAAACATCTGCTGAACAACTCTTTGGAAATCCTCTTGTGTCAAGGCCCACGCACCCTAACCCATTACTGCACACGTGTGCACGCTGGCTGGCTCACTACAACCCGCATGTACCTAACAAAGCACAAAAAAAGGAAAGTTTCCAACGGAACAAAAAGCTATGGGTCAGTTAATTGAAACTCCCGACCATGCATGGCCGAGGGTTCGTCCGAAACCCTAGCTCCTTCTAGCCTATAAAAGAAGGGGTAAGGGTACCATTTGGAGGAGGAAAAAAGATAGCGAAGAAACTCTACCCATTTACGTAATCCATTGTCCCAACCCTTTAGCCTTTCCTCATGCCAAAGGAGAATTAACGCAAAGCAGTTGAAGGACAGAAGAAGAGGAGCCCAGGATTAGGTTCAAGGAGCGGTGGCCGGTCTCGACTTTGATTGTAAGTTGATTCATTTTCATTAATAAAAAGAATACTTTTCCCATCCCAATGCATGAGTCATCTATGGTTTGGTTAATTTATGCTTGATTTCTAGCCCTCAGGTAGAAAAGTAGCATGCATGCATAGTTGTTATTTGTCTTGATTGCAAGTTATCTATGGAAGGAGCAGCACAAGAAAGTGGTCAAAGCAAAACAGAGGATCTACATCAAACGACAGTATTAAGGTTGGTGGTTCTCTTCATGCATTCATTGTGAAAGAGGGGTTTTAATCTTGGGTTGTAGGTTTAAAAGTAATTTATCTTCGGTCAAAATCTGCATGCAAGTCTGACCCTAGTTTGCTAGTCCGTAGGGTATTTTTCCCAACAACAGAATTGGCGACCGTACTGCGGATTATACTCTTTAGGGTTTCTGGATTTAGTTGAGTTTTTGGGTAGTTTAAAAGATTAGATTTTCTGTTTCTTTGCCTGTCTTTTTCTGTAAGGTCTGAGCTAGCAGGGAGCCTGGTTCTTTATACTAGTTTTCCCTGACTGTTGCTTGACGGTAGTTGTCGGGGGACACAGAGGTACACGCAGCCTGCAGAAGGCCCACACGTGTGTGCCCACACCCTATCCTCTTACAGCCCATGTGTAGGAGTTCATATAACTTGAGAGGCAGTCCACCTCTTCCCTGTCAGAATTATACATTCTCAGGGGGTTTTCTGGAATCCTGTCTGGGTCTTGCTGGTTCATAGTCCTGTCTCAGATTGCGTTTTTCGCCTTATTATTCCTTGCATTATTTTTCTTTTCTGTTAGGAGAAGAATCCAAGCCTTCAAGGGACCCTGGTTGTCAATACCAGAGGCCTCTTCCTGGTCTGGACTGCCTGTTTTTATTTTTGTCTTAGAAGTTATACATACACTCGGCCTATACAAGGTCAGACCGCGTGTACACGCGTCCTGTTTCAGCTCAACACGCGTTTGCACGCGTGCTATTTTAGTGACAGTAGCGTGCTTGACATGCTACTTTTTGTTCAGGGTGGGGCAGTCATCCCCTCCTTTGATGAGAAGTATTCCTCTCAGGTGTTTGAGTCTAGGGTTGAACAATCAGTAGGTTAGGTCATCTTACCCTTAGCCTGGTTTTTCTCAGTTGATAGTGGAACATAAAATATATTAAAAAAATATTTTTCTTTATGGTTTTTAGGCAAGCGTAAGAGTCTTTGTTTTCTTTATTTCCATTGTGTGCCTTTACTCTGATTCTTTGTGATCTGCGCTTTAAGCCAGAATTTGTCTTTCTTGGTTTTGTGCTTGTCGGTATTTTCCCTTGGTTGCTTTATTAGCACTTAAATAAAAAAAAAAATCTCTTTTCATTTTCTTCTTTGTTTGAAGAGTGTGTTTCTGCATCACTAGCTAGGGAGAAGTCTTTTGGTTCATAAGTTTTTGCAGTGCATTTAGAGCATAAGTAGCTCGTAGTCGAGCGAAATTCCTTTATGTTTGCTGCATAAAATCTTAGAAAAATTGAAAAGAAAAAGAAATCTCTCTTTGTGAAAAGTTGCTGAAAATTTTGCATTTAGAAAAAGTCTTTTGTTTCCAGATTTTTTGATTCACTTTTGCTTTCGTCTTTATACACCATCAGTTTCACCTCCATACCCCTTGACATAATAAAAAGCCTTAAAAGCAACGATAATTTAAAATCTATTAGACTTTTTTTTTGTAGGGTTCACAAACTAGTTCAGGACTAGGGCCTTGGATTAGGTTGGAGAGGAAACTCTCCAAGGCCATTCACAACCAAACATTAGAGTCTGTGATAGGGAGTGTAGAAGTTCAGTTTCATGGAAGTTATCTGGGACCCCCCTCTAACACAGGGGATAAACATGAGGTCGCGTGCGGAAAGCTAGCGGAGATAACCCCTCCAAAGCCAGACCAATCATAGTTGAGAACACCTATCGAGGGCTTGTTTTGAGATTTCGTCGTTTGCATTTGCCACGGGGCTTCGTGGGTCTCAAATCCATTCGAGGTCCTCAGTTGTCTTCCAGACCATTTTCTCTCGATACCCTTGACAGGTTTCGGGCTTGATACTCTGCTCATTGTGGTCTACCCGACTTTCGACTGTACCCGCCTGGTGACTGTTCGCGTGCTGGCAACCTAGTTGCCAATATTTTTTAGGGACATACACGGTTGACTGCGGGGGTATACCGTGGTACCTAGGACAGACATCGGGCCACGCTTTGCAGAGTATACTCGGAGGGTTCTTCCGTGTTCGAGTTACACTTGCACTGGTAAGTTGCTCTAGTGTTGGTTGTTGTAACTGTTCTTTCAACTAGTTTAGTGATTGCTTGTCTTATCTCTTAGGGGCTTCCTTTTAGTGTGTGTTACTTTTGAACGTGTAGAATAACTTAGCGTGTCTTGGATCTTCTCACACAGTGGAGGATCCCGAGCTTCGTCGGTCTCGAAGGCTTCTGGACCTCCGTCGGTTATACTGGAGCCACCCCTGCCACCATTGAGGCAGAAGCTAGACCAACAAGGGTCTTTCAAAGCGACCGGGTTACAAACCTTTGTGCCCGAACAACTCCCGGAGGAGTCAACTGCCAATATTGTCTCGGTTGAAATCCCAACCAATGATACCTGGCCACCGGTTATTGTACCAATCCAATTTTACGAAAGTCTGTCAGTGCCTCACACAACTATGGAAACAAATGATGTTACTTCTTCTGGGAATTCTTCCATTCCCACCACAGTTGCTACCCCAGGAGAAGCATCTCCTAACTTGCCGCCGTTGATCTGAGCCACCATGGTCTCAGCCGCAACTACGTCGCATAGTGGACTGACCCCGTCTATGGTAGTGACCACAACTCCCTTCACACCTAGTGCGACAGGCCCTCCGTTTTCATACAGTATGCCTAGTTCGGGTACAAGTCCTGCACTCACTTACTCCACTTTACAGACT
>WSFP011457220.1:0-19214 GCA_009831015.1 Picea engelmannii | reverse complement strand
CCAATTCCTATCTACCTTTCTTAGCTACTACTTATTTATACAATTACAAAAAGGCCTAAACGTGGGTAAACCCATGGGCCGAAATCCCATAACCCGTTACATAAACCCTAAAAACCCTTTGTTGGGTCCACAAGTCCACAAAACAAGCATGATCCCGCGATCTCTGCTCTGCCTGGGCACTCCATCTTCGACCAGCCTGTCGAAGTCCCAAAAGTGGTCAAACACGACCAATGTTTCCTCAAAACTTGGTCAAGGGCCAACACTCAACCGACCACAACCCCTTTCAGGTGGGATTGAGATTTTAACCATTGGGTCCCATGAATGTTGCACTACCCCTTGCGACCACTGAAGCAGACTTGTCGCCTACTCCAACTGTATATGACAAAGCCACCTAGTTCATTGATCGGATCCAACTCATCCACCAACATATTCAAAATATTTTACAGAAGTCCAATGCCAAGTATAAACAGCACCATGATCAACACCGAGTGCCACACCAGTTTCAGGTGAGAGACAAAGTTTAGTTGAACTTGCGGAAAGAACGCATTACAGAGCCTCATCGGAAGCTTAGTCCACTCCATTATGGACCTTACACCATCACTAAGGTTGTGGGTAACAATTATTTTGAGCTCAACCTTCCCCCCTTCCTTGGCTTGCACCCAGTGTTCAATGTGGACCTCCTTCGGCCTTATTTTCCACCATTATTAGACACCTTAGAGACAAAAAAAATAGTTGACACCAACATAGCTCAACCGTGACTGCATGGAATGGAAATCCACTAATCATATCGTTGATAGATAGATCAAGGGCACTCACCAACAAAGGATCTAGCTTTATTGGGTTGTCAAAGCAAGGCAACTCCTCAACCAAGGCAAGAGGCTCACCCGCGGCCAAATTCAGCACAAATTTCCTCATCTAATGGGAGAACTCAACGAAATGGAGACCATTTCTTCCTAAGGGGGGAGGATTGATCTAGGAGGATCTCAATGGCCACCCACTTTTTGCAACAAGCTCAAAACAATTTTTTGGCAACTTACTAGTTTTAGCAGTTTTTTGGTTTCTGAATTTTCAGGGCCATTTTGAGGGACTAAACATCACTTTTCCCTGATCGATCACCTCAATGATTGAGCCCCCTAAATGAATCTCCTTATCAATACCTTTCCAATGAGATATCGTGTGCTCAAAACATAGATCGTATGCAAAAGTTACAACCCCGAGAAGTTGATGTACTAACTTACCCCAACGGGGCCCACATGACTTTTGGCGCTTCATATCCTAGGGTTAGGTTTTTGGATGTCTAGGGTTTTGGAATTCATGTTTATTGTAAAATTTCCTTTAGAGCCTCATTGTACTGATATTCTTGCGAATGAGCGTAGCCGTCACATCTCTTCTCAGAGATAAGCTACCACCATTCTAGCAAGCTTGTTTTCAGTCTTCATTTTACAGTTTCAACATATTTCTTATTTGATAGAAGTCAAGTTTTACTGTATCTCTATTATTGTTCATTGTGTCTCTTTGTTAATGTTATAAATCTGTGGTTTCATTTCGTTCTTCTCCTAAATCCGGATCACATTCCCTGCAAAACATACTTATGCTTTGTTGGATGATATAACATGAAAAGCCTATACAAGTGCATACCTTTGAAATTTGCAGCATCATTCAACTTGTCTTCTAATCTGAAACTAGACACCATCTTGACAAGAAGAGGTTAAATGATTAGAACAAGCTAGAAACCCTGAAATTTCAACTTTGACCACAAAATCAATTTTGACCAAAAATCAACCTTTAACCAAAAGTCAACCTTTGACTTTGACTTTGACCAATCAACCTTTGATTTTGACTTTTACTAAGAAATTAACTTGACGTTTTTGTTGGTTGAGGACACTAGAGGGTGCGCTATGATAGGGTGCACTAGAGTATCCAAAAATTAGGTCCAACACTTCACTTAAGGTGCCCAAAGGGTTTGTTGCAACTGCAACTGGTGCTACAACGAGCTTGACAAAGAACTCCTTCTCTAGCTTCTAGTGGTTAAACTATTCTGAAGTTAGTCTGGGCCCATAACCTGTTAAAATATTGATGTGCTCATTTTACTATAGACAATATCACAATATTGTCACCCAACCATAGGCACGCAACCACCCCTGAGCGCCTTAACCTTTGACAGATATAATGATTCCAGAAGTAGCACTAGAACCAACGGATGATCAAGAGAGTGCACCTTTCTACAAATTTAGCACATTAGATAGAAAGTCCCAAAACCACAGAACAAGAACAATACTCAAGTGTAGCAGTTGCAGTTGCACTTACCAAGAATACCACCAAGAATATCATAATACCACCAAATAATGTCACCAAGAATACCACCAAGATATACTAGAAGGTAGGTTGCATATCTTAGGCTAGATAGCACTAGAGAGATAGACCAAGAATCACCCCAGAAGATCCACCTTCCATTTTTGCAGTTGTAACTCCAAACTTACGCTATGCTTGAGAGAGTGAGTGAAGTGAGTGTGTACAAATGAGCTCAAGCACCTCTTATTTATAGTGTTTCTTGTCACTTGTCTGGGTCGACTTTTCCTTCTTAAAGCTAATACTTTAATATTATTTATTTTACTAATTCGAATTGTCTTCTATAGTTTCTACACATATGTTTAGGATTTCTCTTGCTTCTAGAATATTATATTCTAGTCAAAGGTTACACATGGAGGTTAATACCTCTTGTAGCTACCATAATATCAATAATTGGTTTCCTTGAGCTTTTGGAGACCAAAAAATCTTTTCAATGGGGAGGTGTGATTTGAAATGGATCCAAACCAATGAATGGGTAAGACTCAATACCTACAAGATTAAACTAGAAATTCATGAAGGCCAACAAACTATGTAAACGATGTAAATGTTAAAGTCAAATAAGATGAAAATGAAAATGTGAGAGGAAAATAGAGAATTAAATATAATAAGAAAATTGAATCGGAATAAAAGGACAATGAATGGGAAATGAAAGGGCATGGTTGTTGGACTTCCCCCTACCCCCCATCTCGCCCTATTTCCTCCTTCAATCTCAGTCTCAATGGGTCTTTTCTCCAGGGAGAGAAGGTTGAACAACATTGTAACCAGAGATAACCAAATGAAATACTAAGCCCCATTCGAAGCTGGTTTTCCCATTTGAGTTCCAGGGTAAATAATATCTCCATTTGTTTTTATTTATCTACTATGTGCATTTTTAATGGATGCTATGAAGATTTTAATGGCTGTTGTGATCGTTAGTGAGCTAAGATTTCATTTATCTATGTCATGTTGCATTTTTCATTTACACTTTTTGGAGTTTTCATTTACACTTGTTGGAGTTTTCATTTACACTTGTTGTAATTTATGAGTAGATGGATATCATAACAACTCTCATTTCCCCATCGTTGGTTGATTTCTAATATTGGAGATCAGTGAACATGGTTATTTCGTTGTTGCAATCTTGTAAGAGTTTCAAAATTGGTTTAATCTGACCATTGGGAGAATTTCTCACTCCTCCATATTGTAGTTCTCTCCCTCATTCGTATTTCTCTTTCCTGGGAAGATTGTTAATTTCCTGGGACGTTTTCTCTTTTCCAGAGCCTAGTTTACATCCCCTAGACATTTTACTTTGTCCCTGGGTGACTTCACATTTTACTGGGAATTTTGTTTCATGATTGGATGACTTCACTCCTAACTGGGCATTTCTCTCTCACCCATAGGTTGTACGGAGGCCGTACAGACCACACACATTCATAGAGATTGTTGGAACACATATATATTTCTAAACTTTAGACTTTAAATGGATTTCATTCCCATTTAAATAAAAACAATGTGTGCTTGATTCTCATCGTCGATGAGCTCTTCCATCTAATCAAACGATCCTAATTCCTTAGAATCTATGGAGCCGCCTACTCGTTAAAAAGGTCAAATCACAAAAGAGTACTTCGTGATTTTGGATTTAAGAGTTTCGCGCTTCAGATGTTAACAGGACTCACCTTCAAAGTCCTGATATGCGAAAAGCGTTCAAAATATCCAAGTCACCATACACGTATACCCCCTAATCTATGACGTATCTTTCTGAAAAATGACCTGTCGGGATTTTAAATGAAGTTAATTAACCAAACGCATGAAGTGATGAATACTTAAAAGGAAACTAAAACCCAATTAGAAAATCGAATAATAGTTTCGCAATTTCGGAAATTGGGTCTTCGCCATCTATCGTCTCCCAAATTCCCGAAGCCCGAAATCCCAAAATATCTTAAGCGTTAAGCCGATTATTTAAAAGGGTTAAACATGATTAAAATTAATTAATCACATCGCGATTTTGTGTTTCGGAAATCATATATTGAACTATTATAGCATATCCCGAGATCTGAAATTCCAAAATTTACTTAACGATAAGTGAAATTAATTGATGCATTAATGATTATTATCTCGTGACTAATCTTTCATTGAATCATAACTCAGATAAATTCAAATTTGATCTATGATTTTCCCGATCATGAACCACCAGACGTTAATGGAATTAATAATCAATCTACGGCAATCATTTCGAATAAGATCTCGGAACACCGCATAAATCTTTTCATTAAGGAAAGTAAATACATTGTCAGTAAAGGTATGCGTAAATTGATACCCTTAAGGTGAAAAAGATATTGAAGTTTGAACTCTATTTGTGTTTTCACAGAACAACGAGCTTAAGAAAAATTACGCATTTTTTTTGTAACAGGTAACAGAGTTCTGAAATTGTTATATCATGGCTCCAAGGAAAATGGTGAAAGCATCTGGGGAGAGCTCGAGCCAAAACACAGATGTCCTCTCGGACACATCGACCAAATCTGTGGAGACCATAAAAACCTAGACGCAAGTATGCGATATCCTACAATATGAGCTGGAAAATTGTCGAGAAGAGTCAGATGATGAACGGACCGAAACTTAGGAGACGAAGCTCAAATATGTAGCCCAATCAGAGATGCATGAGATAGCCATGCGGTCGAGGCTCAAGCCATATAACGACATGATAAGCTAGGCCCTGGAGAATGTTGACATCACGACCAGGACCATCTACAATTCACATAAAGTTGTTGTTGGATATTTCCGCCCAGAACATATACAGGTGATGTATAAATTGTCCCCAACATTCAAACACACTTATAATCCCACTTTCTTAAAGAAATTCGATGAAGAAGAGTGCCCAGAAAGCGTAAATAATTATCCCGACTTGATCAAGGATTGGTGGGCACGCCATGAGAAATTTAGAGCAGACACACATGGCATGTACACCACGGCATCATTAGACTCTCATATGATGTATGTGGCCATGATGCTCTGTAGACTTTTCAGGAGGGAAAACTTTGCCCACTTCCTATTATCATGGGTATCGATCATGCACAAAGTTGCGGAGCATTTCTCATTCAATTGGGACTAGATGTTATCAGATATCTTGGCCAAGGAAATCATTGAATATCAGACATTGAAATCCAAAGGATGACCTGCCTCATTTTACATGTCGGCATATCTTATGGATGTCGTATGTTTTATGATGCCTTTTCCTTTTATGGGTTGGAGCTAGACTCCGACCAGTGTCGAACCAATACATATTTATCATTCAAAGCTATGGAAAGATAAAGTGAAATATTCCTTCTATGAAATCTGCAATTATGTGGTGGTGTCGATGCACATCACCTTCTAGGATTTATAACAAAATAGTAACCAACCTGGGGAAGATAGCAGATTGGTACATTTAAGAGCAATTCTCTTATATCAGGGTTTTTGGTTGTTCGAACCCTCTGCATACCTTGCCCAAGTTTCTACCAAACCGATTGGTGTGCAGATAGCTAGTGCGTCAAACTATGCCGGGCGGAGTCAGTAAAGAGCTAAAAGCCTTGAAGAAAAAGGTGTGGCCCAACTTTCCCTTGCAGATTGGTATGTTTTCACTAATCGATTTCGGGCATTTGAAAGTAGAGGTCATGGCCCTAGAATAAATCAAACTTGTAAATATTGAATTCAAGAAACACGAACCTCAGAAGATCGTGGGAAATCACATGGCCTTGTGTAATTTGAAAATATACGAGCATGAGGAGTCTCCACGAGATGAGATATTCTTAGGAGCGAGATCCTATCAGGAAGTCTTGAGTCAAGTCCAAACTCTGGCTCCAGACCAATTAGTCGAATTTTATAATTTCCAAAGCCATAGGAGAAATAGCCTTCCGAAAGTCTTGCAGGGAGAAACACCAACACCCCCATCTACACAGAAAATTGAGGCCCAGAATTTAGAAACAAAGAGCTCCAGTGGACAAGATGCTCAAGAAAACTTGGAGAAGACTGAGGTTTTGACTCAAAAAGGGGACACCACATTGACAAATCCACCAAGTGACCAAGCTAAAGCTCAAACTAAGGCCTTGATAAAAAAGGGAGAAGAAAAGACACTGTCCACACCAGGAAAATTAGCTACTGACACAGTCGAGAAACAGCCATCCACTGAGATAGGCAGCCCTATCCAATCTATCACACCTTTATAGTTCAGCAGAGGGAACCTGAGTGCCGAAGTAGTGTTCATAGAGGATATTACGCCTATTTCGGTCGAAGAGATGTCTCCTTCTGATTTCTTCTTCTGCAAGAAAAGGAGGGTTGTGGTAAAAAGAGAAACGCACCTAAAGGAGGGTGCAACTCTCAAGAGACATAGGGTGTTACTTGATGGACAGGCCTTAAAAGAGGTCGACTTTGCTATGGATGTGGCAGGCTCGTTGGGAGCTTTCGCAACAGCAAACCAGTATTCAGTTGGGAACCTAAAAGAACAATTGACGCAAAAGGATATGTTGATAAGCCAATTGCAAAATCAATAAAGACTATGGAAAATAATGTCAAGAACGAGATGAACAAGGGTTTTGAGCAGATTAAAGCATGTGACAGACAGGAAATTCAGCAGCTCAAACTCAGTCTCGACGAAATGCATAAGAACGCACAGGCAAGTAGAGAATGGGTCAGTTAGCAAGGAGAGTTGGTAAAATGACTACAGGCCAAAGTAAACCTAACTGAAAACACAGCTTTAGATATGGAAAATTTCCAAGCTCAGGCACTGGAGGTGTGCAAAAAACTAGAATCAGCACAACAAAGCCTTTTTAATAAAGTGGAAGATGTCCAAAACCATTTTCGGATGGTAGACCAATCCTTAAATAACATTTTCTTAAAGGAGAGAGAGGTCATCGCTTCTCGGGCTACTTTCCAGGAGGCAATTGTGTCATGAACAAGAGAAGAAGTAGCCATGATCTCTAGATTGTCTCTTTCGGAGCAAACTAGAGGCGATATAATACTGAAGACCTGGGATGCTAACATAGTTGAAAGTAAAAGATTAGCTAAGGAAGTGAAGAAAGCTTTTGAAGAATCATTTCATTCACTCTAAAAAGAGTCATTAGGCCTCGACAAAGATAATATTTGTGAGGTCCTGGGGCAAGTTGACATAGAAAAAAATCAACTTAGTTTCAGGACAAACATGGAAGAGGCTCGGGCTGAAATCTTGCAGTTGAAACAAATTGATATTACCCAGATTCATAAATGGATAGTCAGTCCTAGTCTGCAACTACAGTATACATATTCAGAAGAAAGGATAATGGAAGATAGGTTGCCTCACTTAGAGAAGAAGTTGTATACTTTTGAGGCAAACGACACAACTGAGCCTTCCAGATTGGTGGTGCAGTTCGTTGAAAAATGTGTGCAATGTGTCGAGCAGGGGAAAGCCAACACATCCGGGAACAAATGAGATGATGTGGGCATATCATGTACTCAGACCATGATTATAGACCATCTGCTTCTGAGCTGGAAACAAGAGGGAGAAATGTCTCTACCAGCGTGGCGAAGAGACAGGGGAGATGCAAGTGAAGCGTTTCAAATTTCACATATTGTAATATTTTTTGTTTTAGAAATAAGGAGAATTCCAAATGCTAAGGGTTGAGAACATTTTTTGTATAAATACATATTTCAAAGACTTAACACAGGTTGCTTCTTGTTGTATTGTAACTAATAAAACTCATCCTTTTGTGAGTATTAATACAAGTGTAGACAAGGATTCCAAATTTTGTGCAGTTTGGGTTATGTGCTCTTCTTGTATTCCATATCTCTAGTTTTCTTTATGTTACTCCTTGATAAGTGAGTGGTTGTAATTTTGGTACAACATCTACTGTAATGACATCTTATCGGTCATTTAATAAGCAAGCAGTTTTTCCTCTGTATTTTCTATTAGTAAATACAAGACATGCAAACTACTTGGATCACTGTATCTTATGTTCTTTCAAGGGTGCATTGTACATTTTCTTCTATTGTGAGCAAGGTAAGATTTATCTGTCATTGATACATCATTTTGTTTAACATCTTTTTGTAAACGTCTCCCACATCACTTGATTTTATTATTCGACTTAGACGACGAAACACGGCCTCTGTCCTGTTCAGTTATTAATTTCATTTAAGGGTTAATTCTCATATAATTAACGGAAGAAAAATCACCTTTTAAAACATTCCTTAAATTCTTGATGCCTTGACATTACTCTTTGAACCTTAAGTGTAATCTTAGGAACAACATCGATTTGGCGTCGTTGTCGGGGATGGAGAAACGAAGTTATTTTTCCCTGGGAGAACGACATGGTAAGTTTCTCTCTTTGATAGTGAACAAAGATTGAATACATTTATAAGGCTAAATGTTATATTTCACTTGGTGACTCCACTATAGATAAATTGGCATTCAATAGAAAGAATACTAGGAAGAACCCAGACGATCAGCAGACTACGCCTGTATCTGATCCTGAAAATCTATTAAAACCAAGGGGATACCTCAAGCAGACTGTTGCATCCACAAGTAAGGTTTACCAACCCAAAATTGTGAAAACTAATGCTAAGGTTCCACTTGAACAATCAACCTCGCAAGAAGGTTATACACAAAGCCACTTCAGAGATACATCTATTGAGACGCTTGTAGATGAAACCATAAACCCCTAGCTGGTTCTATCTGAGATTAAAGTCGAGATCAATTTGACTTCCCCCTTGACTAGTAAAGGTAAAAGATCCCTTTCGATACCCGCATTTATTGATATTCCGCTGGTCTCCGAAGTAAAGTTTTTAGCTCCTAAAAACTCTGAGGACTATATCTCTTACCTGGATTCAACTCATGTTGGTTCTCCTGTTTATGTATCGTGTAAATCCGGACATCCCAGTCCTCATTTCCCTTTTCCCCCCTTTTAAAATTTTTTGTCTCCTAATGGTCAGGTTCCATAACCTCCTTCACTTCATCCTGAGGCAGTAGAAAGGTCTCTAGCAGTTTATGAAAACCCTCTCTTTAAATCTCTAAATTCATCCCCTCGACATCAAATGATTGTTGTTGGAGGAGGAGGCGTCGAAGATGGTGTCAGAGGTGGTGTTGGAGGAGCAGGTGGTGCTGAAGGAGTGGGTGTTCAAGGACCATCACCTTTGCCCCTTAGAATTTTTTCCAAAGTGGCATCCAGATACACTCCTTTAGTCCTTCCCCCTGTCCTTCATGATTTACCAAAAAATTATATGAAGAACTTACCGAAATTCACAGGAGAAGGAGATTTAACTGCCACTGAGCACATAAATTTTTTTGACCAATTCATTGATATCCTCGGCATTGAGCATGAGGATGTTGATTCAAGACTTCTGGTACAAAATTTTGAAGGTCAGGTAAGAATCTGGTTTCAAGGGCTTCAGGTAGGTTCTATAGCATCTTATGACGCGCTAGAAAACGCCTTTTTAAGGCAATGGGGAGAGAAGAAAGATCACTTGTATTATCTGACGGAGTTTGGAGCTCTGAGGAAAAAGACTTTCGAGTCAGTCCTAGAATTCACCTAGAGGTTTAATAAACTCTATCATAAAATCCCAGCAAAGGTCAAACCCTTTCAGCCCGCAGCTAAGGTGACTTTCGTATGAGCTTTCAAGCCCGACTTTGTCTTACTTTTGAGGGAGAGGAGATTAGTTGATCTCACCAGAATGTAAGACGACACCATTGAAATTGAATCGAACATGATGGCATCAGTTAAACTAAAGGTGAAGGTCGAAATGGGAACCAAAGAAACCAAATGCTTTAGGGAACAAGCTATAACTTCTGGATCTGGGAAGTCCGCGGAGGACAAAATGGATGACATGGCTAAAATAATTAAAGAATTATCAAACAAAATCTCCAAAATGGAATTAGACCAGGATAAACCTGATCCTTTTGCTAGGAGAGATTTCAAAAGGAATCCAAATCCCCCGATCCAGCAGAGACCTGTAAAAAATGAAGATCAGAAAATCAAAGCTCCTTTCAGAATAGAAAACTTTATGCAAAGTGATGATGTACAAGAATTTGAGGGGTTAGATGAAGATATTGACAACCTCGGTGATAATGATCATGAACCTCACCTAACCAGACAAGATTATGAAAGGTCTTTAGATCAAGAAACACCATTTGGAAATGAGGTAAGTATAAATAATATGGGAGAATCCGATTATCAAGGAATCGTCGACTCTATAATGGCCGAGCTTCAACAAAAATATAATTTAAGGCCTAGAGATAAAAATTCTACAATTGTTCCACCAATGAAGATCTTGTCGAGAAATAAAACAAATGAGGTAGCTCAAACATCCACTGAAACGCAAGTTGCCAAGACAAAGACAATTGAAACGCAAGCTGCCAAAACAAAGACAGCCGAAACTAAAGCAACACAAACCAATAGAAAAGAAAAAGAGAAATAGATATCCCAACCAGAGAGGCCGAAAAGACCATTGGAAGTTTCAATCTGGAAAATGAAATTAATAAAATCAAAATTCTTGTGCCCCTGGTTGAATTAGCGAAAAATCCGATGTATAGAAAACAAATTGCCAAAATGATAAATTTCTCAGATACTGAAAGTCATGCGGATACTATTAATTTGGAAGATGATATACCTACTATTATGTTTGGTCCGCATATCGAAAATGCTAAAGATCCTGTTGCTCCTTTTTATATTACGCTGACTGTGCATGATCACCTACTCCATAACCATAAGTTGGATTCTGGAGCCTCCCATAATTTAATGCCCAAAGTTATTATGGAAAAACTTGGCCTCGAGGTTACCGGAACATACCGAGATCTGTATTCGTTTGATTCAAGAAAGGTTAAATGTCTTGGTATGATAAAAGATTTGGTGGTTAATCTTGCACAGATCCCTGTGAAGCATATTCTCATGGATGTAGTCGTTGTTGATGTTTCTGCAAAATATGGCATGTTGTTTTCCAGGTCTTGGGGAGCCAAACTTGGAGGATCGCTTCAATTAGACATGACGTATGCTACAATCCCGATCTTCGGTGGACATTTCACTCGTCTATACAGAGAGACAAGATTGGCATATACCATAAGTGACCCACAGAACCCAAATAATTATCCGGTTTATGTCGTAGATCAAGATTTAGGAAACTGTATATTATCCATTGATGATGTTTTTGATGAATGTACAGAAGAAAATAGTACAAAAGAAAATGATTCAGAAAAAAAAGAAAACAAAAATGTAAATAGCATAGGGGTCTAGAAAATATTTTTTGACGGTGCTTCGTCCTGGGAAGGAGCTAGAGCTGGAGTGCTTTTTGTGGCACCCGGAGATAAATTCATAATTCCTTTCTCATACAGGTTACAATGGGAAATTGACTATACCAATAACATATGCGAATATGAAGCTCTGATATTAGGATTGGAGGCCGCCCGGAAGTTGAAAATTGAAAATCTAATAGTTTATGGCGATGCAAAATTAATTGTAAAACAAATAAGGCAGCAATATCAAGCCAAGCATCCAAGGCTAAGGTCATACAGGAACTGTGCCTGGGATTTGATCAAAAAAATTTTATCATCGTTCAATATTCATCATATTCCTAGGGCAGAAAATCAACACGTTGACTCCCTAGCAGGAGCGACTGCTACCTTTATGCCACCTACAGTCTTGAAGTTAAAATACCACATAGACATGAGGCACGGGCCTTCAATACCAAATAATTTCCAACACTAGCAGGTTTTTGAAGACGATGAATAGATCAAGGAGTTTCTAGAAATGGTGGATGAATTTTCTGAAACACACATCGACCAAGAAAATGAAAATGACCCTACTTGGATCATGCAAGAAGACGAAGATCCTCAGAAGTTCCAAGATAAGATCGCTAACCACCGCATGTTGGTGTTAAAAAACAATCAAATTCCTAAGGGTCTAATTATGTTAGAGAGATTATTTGATAAGGATAATATACCTCTGAGGTCTACCTTGCAACCTCAGGGCGAAGAGGTTGAAGATTGTGACATAGGCACTAAGGAAACCCCAATCTGGTCAAAATTTCTAAATACCTTCCACCTGAAATGAAAATTAAATATGTTGAATTATTCAAACAATACAAATATGTCTTCACCTGGTCTTACAATGAACTGAAAACTTATGATACCACTATTATCGAGCATAAAATCCCTTTGAAATCGGGCATCAAACATTTCAGGAAAAAGCTCAGACAGATAAACCTGATACTCTTGCCTGTAATAGAAAGAGAGGTAAAAAAGCTCATGGATGCAAAAAATATTGTTCCACTCAAATATTTCGAGTGGGTAGCTAATTTAGTTCCAGTTAGAAAAAAGAACAATAAAATTAGACTCTACGTGGATTTCAGGAACCTAAACAGATCATCTCTTAAAGATAATTATATGCTCCCTAAAATGGATCACGTTCTGGAAAAAGTGGTCGGGGCTAACCGAATGTCTATGATAGATGGATTCTTAGGTTACAATCAAATTGTGGTCCACGAACATGACAAAGAGAAAACCGCGTTTACCACTCCATGGAGTACTTTCATGTATGACAAAATTCCATTTGGTCTAATGAACACAGGGGACACTTTTCAACGAGCAATGGACATAGCCTTTGTCGGCGAAAGAGATAAGTTTTTCGTTATCTATCTTGATGATTTAACTGTTTTTTCTAACTCTGATGCAGAGCACTTGGTACACCTCAAACAGACGTTCGAGAAATGTCGAAAATTCGGTTTGTCCCTAAATCCTAAGAAATCTCATTTTGCAATGCAAGAAGGTAAACTCTTGGGTCATATAGTATCTAAGGAAAGAATCAAGATTGATCCAAAAAGGGCTGAAGCCATAGATACAATAAATATTCCTAGGAACAGAAAGGAAATTTAGTCTTTTTTAGAAAAAATAATTTTTTTAAGAAGATTCATTCCAAATTTCGTTGAAATTGTTAAATTGATTACAGATATGCTAAAAAAGGACAACAATGTCAAAAGGACGACCGAGGCCAAAGAATATTTCGAACGCATCAAGAAAACGATAGGAGAAGCACCAGTGCTAGCCAGTCTGGACTACATGAAGTAGTTCTTGATCTTTTCATTTGCATCCGAACACACTATCGCAGTCGTGCTCTTACAGAAGAACGATGAAGGTTTCGAGCAGCCAATAGCACCTTTTAGTAAAAGCCTCAGAGACGTCGAGTTGAAATATGACATACTAGACAAATAGGCATATGCTATGGTGAAAGCCCTCAAATATTTCAGAACTTACGTGTTTCATTCCAAGATAATTGCCTACGTACCAACCAACTCTGTTAAAGACATATTGGTGCAACCAGATAGTGACGGAAGGAGGGGTCAATGGCTAGCAAAGATTTAGGAATTCGATCTTGAGTTAAAACTGGCTAAGCTCGTCAAAGGTCAAGGCCTGGCTAAGCTATTAGCCGAATCGAATTTCAGAGCACTCGGAATAAATCATCTACAAGCTTTCGGAGAACTTCTAGATATAGAAGAATTTGATGTGGAGACTTCTAAAACTCAAATTCAAGAAAAATTCTCCTCCTCGGCTTGGTATAGCGACATAGTTTCATATCTCCTGACTCTTCAGTGTCCAAGTGATATAACTCCTTCTAAAGCGAGAATGTTGAAGCTGGACGCGGTAAAATATTGTATCATGGATAGCCAACTGTATTGGAAGGATCCTCTGGGATTTTTACTAAGTTGTTTATTAGAATCTGAAATGGAGAAAGTCATAAATGAGTTTCACGAAGGGGTGTGTGGAGGGCATCACGCCTGGAGAAAAACAGCCTATAAAATCCTGAGAGTTGGATACTATTGGACGAAATTGTTTACTGACGTGAATACTAAGGTCAGAGCCTATAACCCCTGTCAACTATTCTTAGGCAAGAAAAATCTTCATGCATTACCCTTAGTCCCAGTCAAAATAGAAGCTCTGTTTCAACAGTGGGGTCTGTATTTGATCAGTGAAATCCATCCACATTTAAGTGCACAACATAAGTGGATTTTGACCACTATTGACTATTTCACTAAATGGGTAGAGGCCATTCCAACACGAAATGCTACAGACGCAGTGGTGATCAGTTTCTTAGAAGAGAACATTTTATCGACATTCAGTTGTCCTCGGAAGATAGTTACTGATAATGCCCAAGCTTTCAAATCCATGGAAATGATCAGTTTTTGTCAAAAGTACAACATTGTACTAGGACACTCCACAGCTTACTATCTACAGAGAAATGGATTGGCCGAATCATCGAATAAGAGCCTAATCACCATAATAAAAAAGGCGTTGACTGAAAATAAGAGAGTCTGGCATGTTCATTTGAAATACGCTATGTGGGAAAATAGAATCAGCACTAAGAAATCAATCAGAATGTCCCCTTTCCAAATGGTGTGCAGTACTGACGTGGTCCTCCCCATAAATATTTCTCTGCCCGTAATGAAACTCTGGCAAGACGCAAAGGAAGAGCCGAATGACGTCACCAAAAGAATAAATCAATTGATTGAAGTCCAGCAAAATAGGGCTGAAGTGGACGACAAACTCTAGAAATATCAAGATAACATGAAAGCCATGTTTGACCAAAAAGATCAAGATAGAGAATTTCTCCCCGGTGACCTGGTTTTAAAGTGGAATTCCAGGAAGGAAGACTCAGGAAATCAAGACAAGTTTGATCACATCTGGTGTGGACCTTTCAAGATCATAGCTTCTGAGGGAAAGAATTCATTTTTGTTAGAAAATCTTGATGGGAAAATCCTTAACGCCCCCATAAATGGGCGTTACCTGAATCATTTGATGCAGTAATCAGATTCCAAACTCTCATTGTACATACCGGTTTGATTTTCATATTTTGTTTGCAATTCTTCATTTCTTCGGTAAGTTTTTACTTTCACTGTAAATAAAACCAAGTTTGTTGATTTCATATAAACAAAAATATAAAAATAGGTAACGCATAGAGTTCTGGTCTGCAGAAGTTCCTGAAATTTCTTATGTTTATTTTCAGGCAGGATACTATCTGATAGTCGAGAGATAGGATGTATCAGAAATCAACACTCACTTTTCAGAACATGGGCTTTCTCTCGAAACAGGTGACAAAAAACTGGTTTACTTGGTTGAAAATATAAAGAAAACCTGAGGTATGAGCTTCTACCCTACTAACTCAAGTTAAATTTTCAAGGGGATATCACTAAGTATGAAAGAAGTATCATCTATGTAGATATTTTCACCTAATCTACAACCAGAGAAATGTAAAATTACAGCTTAATCCTAAAATTTTTCTCTGAGTAAAATTAAAAGGAAAATAAAAAAAATGAAATAAAATTTATAAAATAAGAAAATAAGAATAAAAGAAGCTCGCAAATCAGGAAATAGGTCTTAATAGGAATAAGATCCCTTTCCAAACCTTTAACTCTTCAGTTTGTTCCCATCCATCATGTTTGAAAGCTTTAATTCTGTTTTGATTTGCGCATCCTAATTTTCAAATATCCACAGAAATACGGAGTTCGCCTTGACTCGGGAAGCCTAAAAGACTAGACCTTCAAAACGACAGTAGACGAAATTTTTGTGAGTCCTCTAATTGTAACTGAGATAAAGTGTGTCTAGGAAAATTCTGACTACTTTAGCCCTTCTATCAAATTTTAAACTGATTTGTTTCGCCCAAGGAAAGTCCCTGGAAATTAAAATCTCCCCGTGATAACTTCCCTGTAGGTGAAGGTCTTTTGAAAGTAAGGTTAGGATTAGCCCAGAGTAAATCAAAGTGAGTTGATAGACCTTAGCTGCTAAATTATAAACAGATATCATCATGTGTATGATATATACAAATTGATTGTCCCCACTTCAAAAATATTAAAAAATAAGACGGATGTGAAAGGAAATTCATAATCTAATTGCCCCCATCTAGTCCAAGACATGAAAGGAATTCGAAATTCGATTGCCCCCATTTTGTCCAAAAGAGATGATGAAAGGAAATTCATTTAAGTGATTTCCCTCATCTCATCAAAATGCAAATTGAAGTGGTGAAAGGAAATTCAATGGGAAATGTAGATAACTTCACCGGGGTATTGAATAGGCTCGTTGGCAGTGAAGCAATGTCTATGATATCTGCAAGGTAGTTATACATGTGTATGTTAGAATATGATGGATGTGCTCATTTAACCATAGACAATATCATTATTGTCACCCAACCATAGGTCGAAGCCACCCCTGAGCACCTTAACCTTGACAAAGAATAATTTTGGAAGCAAACCCTAGGCTAGATAGCCAAACAAAGGGTGGTGCATCTTTCTCCAAGAATAGTGAACCAAGCAAGAGTAACAAGAGTTGATCAGAGAGTCCAAACCATAACCAAGAGATAGTCCAAGCCAAAATCAAAATCTGCTAGCTGCAGCAGCTGCAACGACAGCTCTCCTCCAAACTTGCACACAAACTGGCCAACTACAGTGCGCACAAGTGTTGCTTCTGCAGTTCTGAGAATGCCTACCAGAATGAAGACTGGCCTACTGTATTTATACTAAATCTGGCAAACTGCCTGGGCTGACTTCTCATTATGGGTGCCTATTTACTTAGTATATAATATTTCCTTTAGCCGACTTCTTCTCTTGGAGGCTAATAACCTAATACAAGTTATCCTCTTGATCCGACTTATCTTCTAGGGTTATTAGCCAACTAATTAGGGTTTCTTCTTGCTTCCCGAAATATTCTATTCTCATCAAGTTTACACATGGAGGTAAATACCTCCCGCAACTACCATAATATCAACACTCCCTCCTATATAGTGAGGTAATGAAGGTAATGTTCTTGAGCACAAACATACCATTCACCCGATAGCATCAACATAGTTGTATAGACTATCTCATGACTAGATCATGAGCACCATCATCACTATCAGTGTCATCAGCTGCATCATCTCTCAAAACCATACTCCATCTGAGTAATTAGACATGATGTTGGATAAGTCACTTACTCCACAGAGTGACATAAGAGCCATTCTTCTAATCTGGACATATGTCCTAAAAAAATAAATGTCCTAAACCATTTTTCGTCTGGGAAAACTCTGTCCATTGATCATCCATCTAGCAAATAAACATTTTCCAACACTATTGATAGTCTTCAACGAAATCAAAACAATGTCATTCAATAGAACACAAATGTGTCTATCCATAGTAGTACACAACTACTATCCAGTGGTACACTACCACAACAAGTAGCACACAGATACTTGATCGGTGACATATAGTCACAATCAGTGGAACACATCCACCACAGTAGTATCCATCTACTGTCTGGAGACATACAATCTCCATAAAAATCATATCATTTGATATCAACCTGCATAGAAAAGATTGTTATGATATATAAACTGAATCATCTGGGCCATTCTTCCACTCACATATGTGAGATATGGACGAGCATCTTCCCTCAGAAAGTAAAACATCAATGATGAGTTACCTAGACTATTCTTCTCAAGAAAGAAAAAACAATTTTCTCAATTTCTGAGCCTGGACCATTCCCTGTCCAGGCCATTCCTCCGGCACTAAACAAAGTGCAACCTGGAGAGAATGAATCTTCCCTAGGGAATGCCTGTCCCTTATTGTTGAACCTGGACCATTCACCTATCTGGGCCATTCCTCCGGCACTAAACAAAGTGCAACCTAGAGAGAATGAATATGCCCTAGGGAATGATTGTCCGGACCATTTCCTAAGGAAATGACTATCTTGCACCAACCTCCAAAACGGACCATTCTTTGAAACTGCTCACAACTATGAGCTTCGAAAGAATGACTGTCCGGCGAGGTGACCTAGTCTTCTTGACCACTACTAAGAGTGACCGTCAAGAAGAGAGATTGTCCTAGACCATTCCCTATGTTAACCACAAGGAGAATCGTTGTCTATGGTACATTAGAAATTCATCGAACCATTCTCATTACAAAAATGACCATTCGATCTGGACCATTTTCCAAACTGGAAAATGCTTGTCCGTCATAAATCTCAAACCACTTTCCGAACTAGAAAGGAACTTCTCATCCTGGACCAATTTTCAAACTGAAAAATGATTGTTCATAAGTCAATAACACATCAGTGCTCCCTCCCAACCTGGGAGTCATCTCTTCCTCTTTCAATGAGGAAGTTCCACGAGCTCCAACTTGAATACGCAAACTCTTTCATCTTGGACAGAGGCTTTACCAAAATGTATGTTTATCTGCTCATCTGTGAAGATATATATATTGGAGAACCACTTCTCTTTTCTGGACTTCATCATGGAGAATGTAATGCTTGATCTTAATGTACTTCGGTCTTTCTAGAACACTGGTTTTCTCTGAAGGCTTCATATAACTTTGATCATTATAGTATATCATAGTTGAATTCAACTCTTTTGTTTTATGCTAGCTCATAAGATCGTGGCAAGGCTCAAACTGGAACATATCCATGTGGCACTTCTTCTTTCATCATGAGATTTTTGTCATGGATTGGCAATCCATCATTCCAGAGTTCTGAGTAACCATTCTGATATAATATAGAAAGTTTCACCACGCTTATGTTGTGCATTGGAGGTTCTCTACCAAGTTGTCTTATTTCATCTGCATACAAGGGTCTCTTTATGGTTTACCTCAAATCCTTGAGGTTGCTCTTCATATGCTCTTTGTTCAATTATTCTGGAGAATAGTCTTTGCATTCATCTGATGTAAACTCCAACCCATGGATATTGCGGATGATATAATGGCTCATGTAGAGGTATGTCTGGTTTACTTGGAACAAATAATCATCATAGTCTTCTCCCTCCATCTAGGAGAACCTCTAGTTTTTTATCTCACAATGCTTTCATTCATAAGTCTTCCATACACTGTTCTTCATCACAACTTTTAGTTCCTCTGCTTGATTGCTTTTCGTGAGTTCATACCAG
>WSFP011457213.1:0-19216 GCA_009831015.1 Picea engelmannii | reverse complement strand
TAAGTGTTGAGTGAAGTGGAGAGCAGAGGCAAGAGGTAGTAAAAAGAGTTGTAAAAATTCTAAGTGTTGAGAATCGGACAGACGGATGGACGAAGGGGCATAACATATGAAATAATAGTATATGAAAGAATGATCACCAACCTGTGGACCCACGATAACTCATAAATTTGACTAAGTGTTGGAAGAGTTACATGGTAAGAGGTAGTAAAAAGAGTTCCGAAAATTTCTAAGTATGGGTGCATAATGAGGGTCGTAGAAGTCAAGGGTGCATTAAGAGGGTCGTGTAAATGAGATATAGTCATAAGAAATATCACCGACCCACGGTAATTCATAAGAAATATGACTAAGTGCTAGAGAAGGGTTATGTGAAATAAAAAGAATTACATGAAATATGGGAAGGAAAATGGAAAAATAAAAGAACTACGTGAAATATTAGAAGGAAAATGGAAAATAAAATAAAAGAAAATGAGAGTATGAACTTGAACATGGAAATGGCTAAGTATGGAATATGAAGTATGGAGAGTAGAGTGGAAGATGAAAAATGGTTAAGTATGGATAAGAGGAGAGTAGAGTGGAAGATGAAAAATGGTTAAGTATGGAGAAGATGAAAAATGGTTAAGTAAGGAGAGTAGTAAGAAAAGTAGTAAGGGAGGAGAGTAGAGAAGAGAAAATGAGACTAAGTATGAAATGAGACTATTAGTCATTTGAGAGTAGAGTGGAAGAGAGAAAAAGAGGTGAAAATGGTTAAGTATGAGAAGGGAAGGGAAGGGAAGGGATAAGAGAGGAAGTTGTAAGAATGACCAGGTATGGGATGAAAGTATGGGTTGAGAGAAGATGGAAAATAGATTAGGAAAACGACTAAGTATGGGGATGGAGAGGAGATGGAAGATGAGAGAAATGACTAAGTATGGGGATGGAAAGGAGATGGAAGATAAGAGAAATGACTACGTTAGGAGAGTACTTAGTCAAAAATTCGAAAATGGAGAGGAAAAAATAGGGCACAACACTTAGAAAAATTCTTCTTGCAATTCTTGCAATTCTTCAAAGTTCTTTTTGCAATCTCTCCGTTGGACTTCTAGACAAAAATTTGAATATTTGGGCATACAACGTCGGATTTTGATTCAACAAAATACATGATGAAGCTAATATTGAGGGATGAACCATGAGTTGGTGAGATTGCACAAATTCCTCCTTTTGATGTAATTTTTTTAAATTCTTCCAAAGAGCAAAAAAACGAGGTGACCAAATTTTCGATCAACAACTCTCTAAGATATGGGAAAGATTTGTGGAAAGTTTTAATATGAGTTGTAATATAAATATTTCCTATGAGTTTAAATGATTTTATTTAGTAGCATTGAGCTGCGTTATCTTAGAAATAATTGTGGATCTATCATATATATATGTGTGTGTGTGTGTGTGTGTGTGGATAGATCCATTATTTTCTATGTCAACACCAAAAGGAATAGTAGAACCTATGACCCTGACATGCAGATAGATCCATTATTTTCTATGTCAACACCAAAAGATATAACAGAGCCTATGGCCCAAGCATGCAAAATTTGTATCAAATATGTACCTGATGAAATTGAATCTACACATTCCCCGTATATATATATATATATATATATATATATATATGGGGAATGTGTAGATCCAATTTCATTAGGTACATATTTCATGAAGTTATGCATCAAATATATATATGCAATCTTTTCATGTGTGCCCTAAATAATTGTATTATAACCATGATGAGATTTCATTGCAAGTGCATATTCGATATCACTAAAACCTAATTGCATATTGTATAAATTATCATGTTATAGTTTCCAAGTTTTATATATTTAATATTATTTAAATCTGGAAAGATTATTTTATCTATTATAATTGTCAATTTGCATATTTAATTTCACTGAAACTTGGCAAGATTTATTCATATATATATATATCTATGATTCAGAATCATGATGACTATACCATATATTAGATTTCATTTCATTTAACATGTAAACACAATTAAGTAATATTTTTCACCCTAAGAATGATCCAATGAGTGCACACTTAACTTTGGATCTATCATGCACATCGACACAATAGGGATCATTATCATTGAAACAATATGATCATAAATAACATTATGTTGGAGGTTAATAGAATAAACGACATCAAATCATCTATATATGTGTTAAATAATTTATAATTTATATATTATGATAAATAATAATCTATATGATATATTAGATTATGATCCATAGATTATCCTATATGTGAGATCATATTTACATTAATTTACATTATATCCATATATATTTATATATCAATATCAACTTTAAGAATATGATCCATAGTAGAATATATATTATATGTAGAATTTACATGAATCACTAATGGATAATATGTTAGATTAAATTTAGTAATCCATAGTGTGTATAATCCAAATATATCTATTGAATTATTGGTGAATGAATGTTCTTTTTGAATTAGGGTTTTCTTTTAGGGTCTTATGCATGGTTTTATTATGTTGAGATATTTTTGAAAGCAATATCTAACTATAAAAACAATGAAAATCAGAGTATAATATTTTGAATAATTATTATAAATTTCAACAATATTCCTAAATAATTATTAAGATGACTATTAAATATAGATCAATATCAAACTTATGTTAGAGGACCAACCTTATCTTAGTTTCCAATTTCCAGAATATTTTGATTGCTTGGAGACTTCAAATTTAGCACGAGCTATTGCATATTTATTATGTATCATATAAATATATAAGATTACTTTTTAATGACTCTAATATGATAAAAGTAGTCAGGTTTTTTACATCCATCCATTTTCAATTTTTTTCAATGTAAAATAACAAGAAGTATATTGGGATTTACTCAGATAATAGTTCAATATGAAGAGGAGGAAAGACTTCTCAATATATATAATTATGTTTTAATCAATTATCAAAATGAAGAATGTTTCAAAATTCAAGAGGTTTGGGTTTATACCATTGATATGTTCCAATCATGGAAACTAAAAGAGAATGCAATATCAATTATTGAATACTTGCATTGATTTCAACAATGATACAACACAAAACAATAGGGCATATTGATTTTAGTCATATACCACAAAACAATAGGGCATACTGATTTCAGTGATGATATTAAAAATATGATTTATAGAAATAAGGGAGTTGAAATGATTTCAACAAGATATAACACAAAACAATGGGGTGCATTTATTTTAGAGATGGTACGATGAAAAATGATTAAGAAAAATTAGTTGCTATGATTTCAATACTGACATAATGCAAAACAATGCGATGCATTGATTTTAATGATTACAGAATGATAAATGATTTAGAGCAATTAGTTGCATTGATTTCAATAATGACATAATGCAAAACAATATGCATTGATTTTCAATGATACAATGAAAAATGAACTAACATAATCAAGTAATTGTATTAATTTTAACAATGATATAACCTAAAACAATAGGGTGCATTAATTTCAATGATAATGATATAACACAAAACAATATGGCATATTGATTTAAGTGATGATATTAAAAAATGATTTAGAGAAATAAGTGAGTCTAAATGATTTTAAGAATGATATAACACAAAACAATAGGGTGCATTTATTTTAGAGATGGTACAATGAAAAACGATTTAGAACAATTAGTTGTTATGATTTCAATAATGACAAAATGAAAAACAATGCAATGCATTGGTTTTAGTGATATACACAATGATAAATGATTTAGAAAAATTAGTTTCAATGATTTCAATAATGACATAATGCAAAAAAAATGCATTGATTTAAGAGATGATACAATGAAAAATGATTTAGCATAATCAAACAGTTGTATTCATTTTAACAATGATATAACATAAAACAATAGGGTGCACTGTTTTAAGTGATAATACTATGAGAAATGATTTAGAGCATTAATTAATTGATGAAATGATAGGAACAAAATTAATCCTCTATATTGATTTCAATATCACTATGAAAAATGATTTAGTGCATTAATTAATTGAATAAATTATACAGAGAAAATTAATCTTGTATATTGATTTGAATTGTGAGATACTGCAAATTATCAAGCGAAATGTGTAACATCCAATTCCATTGAGCACATTTATACTGACTTATTCTTTGAGGACACTTGCGAGCAAGTGATTCAGTTATGATACATTATGATTATGCTTTGCTTATGAGTTATATTTTGATGTCATTGTGATTATATATTAAATTTTAGATGTATATATGTATCGACATGTATTATTGACGAGTTTCCCTGAGTGTGCAGGATACATGACATGCTGATAATGTTGATGGCATCAACGAACTTCCTTGGACTCCAGATTGAGTCAGGGAGTGGAATTGTATTTGGTTTGAGTTTTGAGTATTGATTTACATGTATATATGATGATTTCAGTATGGATGTTATGTATATGTATTATTGACAATGTTCTTGTCAGTGGATGCAAGCTCGACGACGCTTGCTAATCCAACTCACATAAGGAGTAAAGGGGTCATGCACAAAAAACCAGACAATTGAGGGAGAGGTGTGGCAACATCCCTGTCACAACCAACTAGCACTCTCGCCGTGACCTGAACTATAGGTTAACAATTACCTAGTTCAATAGGTCCATGATGTCGTGAGGGAAGACTGAGACAATCGGTCAGGAAGAATTCTAAGGGGTGCACAATAAGGTGGAATCCTTATTCCTTATAATCCCTTAGTCTCTCGCAAGGTCGACTAAGTGGAGTGTTGACTCCAAGTGTCTGATAAACTTCCAAAACTAGTCAAAGGCGAGTGGCACCCTTGGAGCACGAAGATGCTTCTTGAAGGGCACGTCACATAATCAAATGTGAGTAATAAAAATCTAGAAGGCTTAGAAAATAAAAATAAAATACTTAGACTCTGTTAGAAAGAGCATGCAAATGATTATTAATTTAAAAAAAATAAAAATAATAACAAAGAGTCTAAGTCTAAAGAGGTTTGTTTAAGTAAACCATAAAAAGGGAATACAATAATTAGACTAACAATTTAATTGAATGAAGAAATAATAATAAACTTGGGTAATTGCACATGTGTGCATGAAAATAATAAAAAATATTTATAAATAAAAAGAAAATAAAACATGAGAGAATAGGTGGTCCACATAGAGTAGCATAATGAGTCAATCTACCACTAATCCTAACTAAAAGAAGACTCTTAATTCAACTCAAACTAAAATCTAGTTAGGGGACACAAAATAAATGAGGGAATAGGGAAATAAGAGACAACTAAGAGGAAAAATAGGAACACATTGGGGAATGTGAGGGAAAATGGATTTTAAATAAAATAAAAAGAGAAATTACTTGTGTAACTTGGGGAGACTGTGACACATGTAGTGGGTGAATAATCCTTTAATTAAATTATTAAAAAATAATTATTTATGCATGAGGACATGTGTCATTGGGAGTTTTTCTATAAAAGGAAAGGAGAAAAAGAGAAAGGGGTCTCACTTTTGTTAGTATTGTTATGCTGCCAAAATTTTTCTTGACTAAGTTTTACTTGTGAGAGTTGGGATTCCAAAACTTGGCAGGGAGTGGAAGATCTTCCTTGCGAGGCAAGTTTTGGGTGCTATTGTTTCTGGTTTCTTGTGCATGGCCCCTTTGCAGCTCGGGGGAAGAAGAGTACCCTTAGTATTGGCTGGGAGGTACCGGTGAAGTCGTGGGATTTGCAAGCGAAGGGAAGATCGTGGCGCAAGGCTCCATATTGAATATTGGAAACAACCTCGTCTCACTGGTTACGGTATTTAAATTATTAGAGCATTGATATTTTGTGTAATCATGATGTAACACACTGAACATATGTGTATCGAATACTCTGCATAGTTTCCATGTAATGTACTAATTTCATATGTATCTACTATTTATTTTTATTATGCAAGGATCGATGGTCTTGTTTGATATATATTAATTTGAGTTACAACTTACTGATATAACGAAATTGTGTCCTTGAATTCGACAATGGTGAGAACTACCCTTATGTGATGCACCAAAATTCATTTGCATGAAGAAGTGTTACTAATTCAAAAGCATTTTCAATTTAAAACTTGCGCGAAGATTTTTCCATTGTGTAAACTCTTTTTGAAACCACCCATTGGCTGTAGGAAGCAAATGACGTGACCAATGGAATTCTATAGTTTTATTTTTCCAGAGGTTGCTTCAATGATGATTTCTATGTTATATTAAAGAACACATCTAAATTATCTTGGAGTGGGGGGGAAATTATGGGTAGAGCATTGATTTAGGTTATTTTCTCTTGTTCTTTATAAATTGTATTTTTCATAGTTCAATACTTGAATGGCACTACAACTGTTGGATGCACTTATCTGTCATGGTTGTGTTCAGTTGAACACACAGTTTTAAGAGTTAACCTCTTCATGTTGTCGGATTTCCTTCTAGTTGATCAATTGTTAGTTCCTCCTTTGATAATTGTCTATTGATTGATATCTCACTTAATAGTCCTGAAGTCTCCTAAATCGCGGGAGAAGTAGGATTGAATAAATTGAGTGTGGTAATCCTTACACGGGATCTCACGCGAAGCGTGAGTTTTTCCTCACCCAAAAAAATTCTGAACATAAGTTTCAGTATCGAATAATCCCAAACTTCCTCTTATTGGTGTGAACTAGGAATACTACAGATCGTTAGAAGATAATATCCTTCAATAAGGATTTTGTTGACTTCGTTAACAACAACAAACCCAAGGTTTGTGCCACATGTTCATGTAAATCTTAGTGGATATTGCTAGCGCAAATTCTTCTCCTCACGAAGTTGAGATTAAATAACCCTTTTTAATTCAGTAATCCTTCCATCATGTATTAGATTGTTCAAGTCTTTCGTAGAGGTAATTCAATTTTCCTTGAGCTACGATTGGTTGAACTCTCAGACAGTAAAAATTTGGGTCAGAAGTTGATATGTAGACATTTTTTCTCAAATATAATTTTATCGTCCTTGCTTTGAGAAAACTAGTAATTGCTTTGCCTTCTGTACAAAATAAATACCAGTTATGTCACTTCTATGTCGATTTTAATCCGTAGTGCATTACCTTCTGATCAATGGGATCTTATCAGCACTCTAGTGCATTCCCATACGATTTGACATATAATGTGCTTGATGATCGTTGAGCCGAATCTCAGTTATTTTATTGAAGATTGGATTGAAGAGGTTTAGACCAATTTTTTTTTTTTTTCTCAAATATCAATTATCGGGAGTAAATACTAAGTCTCAAATGAATACTTAGTTCAACTTATGTCACCTCCATATATACAATCGAATCATCACAATATTGTTGTGTTTTCTCTTTTATATAGAATAACAAATAAGAATAATATTGGCATTAATATTCTTAAGTGAAAAGCTTATGTGTGATTTCAACGCCTTAGCTTGTTAACACTTGGCGTCATCACTTGTCTTAATCTATCCTCTAGATCGGACTTGCAATTAGCCGGGTGAAAAAATAATGTGTGTATATATATATATATATATACCAACCGACCCTTCTTTAAAATGAGTTCAAATGTCTTCTATGTAGGTTTATGGAAATCGAGGTTTTCTAATTGAGTTGTAATTTCTGTTTTCTTTAGGATAAAGTTATTTCTGATAGTAAATTAATATTATAAAGGAATATATACATATATCTTCCTTTATAATATTAATTTGCTATCAGAAATAATAGTTAAGAGATTAAATAAATTAACTAATGTAAGAATAGTTTTAATGAAGTCGCACCAACCCATAATTGTCTTGAATGAGCACATTTTACAGTTATAAACGAAAATAGGTTGGGTTGTCGTTAAGGTAATCAACTAGAAATAAGGTTATAATTATGATCATTATGTTATAGCTTAAATGGTAGTTCACTTAGATCTTATAAGAACAATTAAATTCACATGTGTTATATTATATAACCTTCACAGAATGCTCTCTCTTCATGGTTAGAAGAATGCAAGATGAGTTGAGTTGATTTATGAAATTGTTTGGTGATCAGGTTAGGGAGAATAAATTAATGAATTGATAGAAAAAAAAAAAAATGGAAGTTTGAATTTAACAAAGATCATTCATCATGGAATTAGTATTTACAAATTTTGAATCTAAACGAAGTGATGATAGATAAAACATATTGCACACTAGTTCTAAGTTTTATATGTTAAAGTGTTGGATTCAATTGTTACTATAGTTGCTCTGATTTATATTTAGAATTGATAATCATTGAATGCATTGTTGCAAAATGTTTCATAACAATAGATTATTTAATTTTATTAACGATGGATTTTTCTTCTGTAGGAATCTTAAAATTGATAAATATATGGTTGATCGATCAGTTACATTAGAATCATTGAATTAAAAAAAAAACATTTTCTTTACTTTCAAGTACCCATTTGCAAGTTAATGACAAGTGATGTATGAGAGGAACATTACATATGGTATCAGAGCGGGTTCAACTCTACGACAACAAACCCATGTACGCCTTCCACTATTTTGTTTTATAATTAAAGATGTATAGCTAATACAAATTTGGATTTGTTCATGACATATATCATGGTCAGAGGACACAAGATGAGTAGACGACGTGGTGTGGGAGAAAGAGGTACGCTTCCTCTGAGAGCATCCACGCAAGAGGGATCGACTCCACTTGATAATTGTCTGTTGATTGATATACTGCTTAATAGTCCTGAAGTATCCTAAATCTCGAGAGAAATAGGATTGAATAAATTGAGTGTGGAAATCATTACACGAGATCTCATGCAAAGCCTGAGTTTTTCCTCATTCGAAAAAATTTATGAACTTAAGTTTCAGTATTGAATAATCCCAGACTTCCCCTTATTGGTGCGAACTAGGAATAATACAGACTGTTAGAAGATAATATCATTTAAGAAGGATTTTGTTGAATTTTGTAACAACAACAAACCCAAGGTTTGTGCCACCTGTGCATGTAACTCTTAGTGGATATTGACAACTTAAATTCTTCTCCTCACGAAGTTGAGCTTAAATAACCCTTTTTAATTCAGTAATCCTTCTGTCATGTATTAGATTGTTCAAGTCTTTTGTAGAGGTAATTAAATTTTTCCTTGACCTACGATTGGTTGAACTCTCAGACAGTAAAAATTTGGGTCAGAAGTTGATATGTAGGAAATTTTTCTCAAATATAATTTTATCGTCCTTGCTTTGAGAAAAATCGTAATTACTTGGCCTTCTTTACATAATAAATACCAGTTATGTCGCTTCTCTCTCGATTTTGACCCGTAGTGCATTACCTTCTGATCAGTGGGCTCTCATCGACGCTCTATCGCATTCCCATACGACTTGACATATAATGTGCTTGATGCTAGTTGAGCCAAATCTCAGTTATTTTATTGAAGATTGGATTGAAGAGGTTTAGACATTTTATTTTTTATTTCTCTCAAATGTCAATCACTGGGAGTAAATATTAAGTATTAAACGAATTATTAGTTCAACTTGTCTCACCTCCAGATATACAATCGAATCATTACGATATTCTTGTGTTTTCTCCTTTATATAGAATAATGGATAAGAATAATATTGGCATTAATATTCTTAAGTGAAAATATTACGTGTGATTTCAACGCCTTATCTTGTTAACACTTGACATCATCACTTGTCTTAATCTATCCTCTAGATCAGACTTGCAGATATACACCAATCGACCCTTATTTAAAACAAGCTCAAGTGTCTTCTATGTAGGCGAGTAGAAATCATGGTTTTCTGATTGAGTTGTAATTTCTCTTTTGTTTAGGATAAAGTTATTTCTGATAGTAAATTAATATTATAAAGGAAGATATATATAGATAGTTAAGAGATTAAATAAATTAACTAATGTAAGAATATGTTTTAGTGAAGTCGCACCAACCCATAATCGTCTTGAATGAGCACATTTTACAGTTATGAAAGAAAACAAGTTGGGTCATCGTTAAGGTAATCAACTAGAAATAAGCTTATAATTATGATCATTATGTTATAGCTTAAATGGTAGTTGACTTATATATTATAAGACAAATTAAATTCACATGTGGTATATTATATAACCTTCACGCAATGCTTTCTCTTCATGGTTAGACGAATGGAAGATGAATTGAGTTGATTTATAAAATTGTTTGGTGATCAGGTTAGGGAGGATAAACTAATGAATTGATACAAATAAAAAAATGGAAGTTTGAATTTGGCAAACATCATTCATCATGGAATTAGTATTTACAACTTTTGAATCTAAACGAAGTGATGATATATAAAACATATTGTACACTAGTTCTAATTTTTATATGTTAAAGTGTTAGATTCAATTGTTACTATAATTACACGGATTGTGGCTATGAAAACACTACAAAATACGATACTGAATAGGATTTGAGCTGCAGGCCTTTCTGTTTCTCCCTTCCATCACCCAAGCGGGGAAACCATGCTCCCAAACGATGGAGGTTCATGAGGCACCTCCTACAACCAGGATGTGTTGCAAGAACCTCCAGATGGGGGCTTCTGTCAGCCTGCCTTTGAACCACTGCCAAACCAACGTTCACAATTTTTCTTTGAGGGCATAGTGAAAGGAAAATAAATGGAGATTGACTCTGGACCCGTTCAATAGAAAATAAAATGCCCTTGGGAACTTGGGAAATGCATACCCCAGGCACCGTTAGCACCAAAATATTGGATTAGCATACCCAGAATCGAAGAACATAAACAATAAATGAGGGATTATGCATTGGTGGGAAAATTTCTAGGCGTATGGCCCTCTGAACATGAGCTCGTCAAATGGATTCATCATTGGTGGAACCCCAAATGGAATTATGATCTTCAACTAGGCTCCAAGGGCTTCTTCACCATCATACTCCACAATCTAGAGGATTGAAATCACATATTTGACGGGGGACCTTACTTCTTAAACTCAGCTAACCTCTTTCTGCACTTCTAGATGCAGAAGTTTATCCCAGAGAAAGAGGAATTTGCGCATGCCCTAGTATGGATATGGCTATACTCCCTGCCACAAGAGTTTTGGTTAGAAGAGATTCTTGCGGGCATAGGCAAAACCATTGGGGCTTACGTCAAATCCTTAGAGGAAACCAAGTAGAGAAGGTACACCTCTTATGCTTGCATTTGTGTTTATCTCAATATCTCCAAGCCCCTCCCAGGGTCCATAGCCTTGGAATATCATGATGAGGAATGGTCTCAAACTATAGACTATGAACACATACCATTTCGATGTAGAAAATGCCACAATCAAAGTCGATAACCCTGAAGCAAGAAAAGAAAGATATGGTTTCACCCATGTAATGGGTAGGATATGCCACACTGCAAGGAAACTGGTGCAAACGACAAATAAGGAACCCCCCTCCAACAACTCCTTTGATGTCCTCCAACAAATCCCAAAAGATATGGACAAGCCGCAGATACCCCCTCAAGAAACTGCAACCAACAAAAATGCAAAAATCAATCCTTCAACTACCCCAGTCCTGGAGTAGATCCGTCCCTCTTCCCATTCCCATTCAAAATATGGAGAAGCATCTGACCCATAAGAAGGAGATACCGAAATGGACCTAGATGAACACGACCTAGCTGGAATAGACTTAGAAAACTTAGAACAATCCTATCGCAAGAAGGAACTGTACACCATGCCCCCAGATCAGCTTCACAAAGTTCATAAGGTTTTCCTCAACTCCTCAACAGGCTCAATGTCCAGATGCAACATGGGCTTGGGAATCCAATGCATCCAACAGAGAGAGCAACACAAACCTCAAAAGGACGAGAATAAATGAGGAAGGAAATCCACCCAAAAGATCATACAGAAAATCAATCAATTCATGGTAAACTCAGGTCAGATACACCTCATCTCTGACAACTTTCCCCCTCTCACCTCTCCATCCTCATCATGAATCTCATCTCTTGGAACATACGCAGTCTCAACGATCGTAGTAAGCAAATGCTTCTACAAGATTGAATCATAGCAGAGAAACCCGAAATTATTCTACTTCAAGAAACAAAATGTGCAAGGGAAGAAATGAATCAAATCCTTTCCAGATGCTGGAAACAAGGAAAAATGATGACCATCGATGCCAAAGGCACAACTAGCCATTTGACCATTCTCTGAAACCCCAGTTCTGTGATCCTAGAGAATTTCTTCACAACCTTGTGGACAATCTCAATAGAGTATCAGCGCATTGGATCCGATAAGCCAGGCTTCCTCACAAAATTCTATGGACCGACCACTCCTGGGGACAAGTTAAATTTCATTCAACACTTGAAGAGACTATCTAATCTCACCAGTGACCCTAGATGGATAATGGGTGGTGAATTCAACATGATCTGCCACCTAGAAGAGAAAAGAGGTAGAATTCAAATATTAGAGGCAGAAAGCAGGCACTTTCAGGCTCTAATAGACAAGCTTTATTTCATTGATATGGAAACCCAAAATGGGATCTTCACTTGGTCAAACCGGTGCATGGTGATGCAGGAGCATTGTCAACTCATCAAGCGAGACAACACATCAAGCGGAGAATCAGCTGGATAAACAAACCCAAATTTTTGAAGTGCTTTGGGATTGTAGCGCAAGTCTTTAATGAAGCCATTTATGAAGGCGCATTTGTATATCGTATTGGACCTTGAGCCTTTAAGCTCTCGTCCTTTGGTAGATATTCGACATTTAATAGATTTAATGCTGGTAGATAGGATTTTTAAGTCTAGATTTGATAGTTTAGAGTCTGAGAGGGAAAACGAATATAGACACCCTCATTGTACCATTGTAAGATAGTAGTGAATAATAGAGGAAGCATTTATGAGAAGAGAGGAGCAAGCAGAGAATATTGTATGAAGAACACCCATGTATAGGCATTTGAATTAATAGAAGGAAGCTTTGATTCAAACTCATGGTTTGTGTTGTTTTCTTTGTGTATTGATGTTATGCTCATGAATGTTTGCTTCTTGTTATGCATTTTCTTTGTATATGTTGTACATGTGATTTCATGTTTCAAACTGAAGTTTGAAAGGGAGAGAGAGTGAGGTTCAATTGTTTCTCTATCTGAGCCATGAGATTCCTGCAAGGTGTGCGTTGAAATCATCCGCAAGGAGTGCGTTGATGAAGGCTCAGGTAGTCTAACTCTTGTTCTCATTCACCCAGAAGTGGAAGTGGGTTGTTGAAGCCGTGCAAGGAGTGCTCAGGCTGAAGAGGACGTCTCAGTTGTAAATCTGAGCAAAGGAGATCGAAGACTGCTGCTGCAGGAGTGCGCAGAGTCGGAAGGATTCAACACTTGGGAGTTGTTGAATGATTGCCGCAAGGAGTGCGCGCAAGTTCCTCTGAAAGAATCAGAGTTGAAAAGCTCAGGAGGTATAGTACCTTCGTGATATCATTAAAAGGAGAGCACAGGAGGTTCGTGCCGTAGAAGGTTCATCCCAAGAGTTGTAAGCGCAGGTGTTGGAGATCAAGTTCTGAGAAGGAACACTTAACCATTCTCAAGAAATCTTCAAGGAGGAGAAATCAACGGTCAGGATTCGCAGAGGAAAATTGCGAAATCACGTCAGCCATTAGATCTCGGGAAGATTGCGCAGGGTTTAAGTCCTAGTGTGTAGAGGAGGAGTCCAGGAGGAGTCATCGGTGTTTGTTAAGCCAGAGAATCGAGACCTTGTGGTTCTCGAAATCCCGAGAAAGGATTCTACTCGTTGATCTCGGCAGGACATGCGTCAGCATTCTGGTAAGGCGTCGGGATTTTACCCATTGGGGATTTTAGGAGTATAGAATCGTTGCATCAGGGAATCACGATACGCGATATCCCGACGGGCGCTCAGAGCCATCCAACAACAGGGACACGTGGCAGGAGATCCCGTAGAGTCGGGGATCGGGGAATTGAAAGTTCTGTGCATATGACAACGGGAATCGCGATATCCCGATACACGATTTTCCAACGGGGTTAAGGACGAAGTGGAGGACAGGTGTCGGAAGGTCAACCCTCGCAGGGAGTCAACGCCAAGTGGCATCGGCATATCGCGAACTCGAAGGTTCGTGAGTTGGGGCTGCAAGGAATTGCATTAAAAGTTGCGAGGACGCAAGGTTGCGAAAGCGCGACAGGAGGGTACCGACGTCTCGGCACATCGGGACTCGGGAGTTGGGGAACCGAGTCCTGGAGGTCGTGAGTAGCGAAGTCGCGAGAGAACCAAAGTCCCGATAAAGTGGGAGAAGGTCAACGTTGACTGAGCCATCGGGAGTCGGGGATTTGCAAGGCAAGTTGTCTACGGCAGCGCAAGTGGCGATTTCCCGACGAAAGAATTCCCGACAAGAGCAAGAAATACATGGGTGGATATTCATCGGGGTTCGGAGATTTGTAAGGACCAATCCCGTGAGTTCAACAATCGCGATCATGCGAGGTCCGATTTCCCGATAGAACAAAGGGAGATCATAAGGAGAGTCCTATGGGTATTGGAAAGTCTCGATAAGGGATTTGAAGAGCGTTTCAGCTCTTTGGGGCGAAGGAAGAGAAGGTCCTGTGGGAGCGGACGTGCCCTGGGTAGCGTGTTTGCGTCACATGGGATCCCAACTGGTGGCGTATCATCTAGATCGATTCCTGGTTTCAGAATCTCTCTTGATGGATGACCTCTTGATGAACGCCAACATCTTGGATACGGTTGGCTCCGACCACTAGCCCATACAACTCTCACTAGACATATATGGCTCCCCTAGATGGAAGCCCTTCAGATTTGAGCATTTCTGGCTCACTCATTCGGAGTTCCAAGCCATGGTCCCAACCTGGTGGTGGGAAGCCGCCATCCCATATGGATCCAAAATGTATCATTTCCAGCAAAGGTTAAAAATTTTTATGCAACGTCCTAAGCTTTGGAATAAACAGAACTTCAGGAACATATTTGAAGCCCAAAGAAATATGAATGATCAAATGAATCTCCTCTAGACTCAAATCATAAATCATGGCCTCACGGAGGAACTCAGAGAGAAGGAAAATATTCTCAAGTGACAGGTGGAGGAAAGGCGATCTCAAGAGGAAGTTTTGTGGAGGAAAAAATCCTGAATACAATGGCTTCAAGAAGGAGAACGAAATACCAAGTTATTCCACTGGGTGATGATCCAATGGATACACACCAATCACATCACACACTTAGTCATAGAGCAAGGGAATTTCCTCCAAACTCATTAATATCTTGAGTAGAAACTGGTCTCTTTTTACCAAGACCTAATGTCTAAACCCCCTGGTGGAAGATCTCCTTATATTGATAAGATCACTCAGAACATTCACAATCTCATAACCCCAAAGTAGAATGACACCCTGTCTAGACCTATCACGATTAAAGAAGTAGACCTAGCAATGTAGGACACCCCCGAAAGTAAAGCTCCAGGCCTAGACGACTTCACAATGAACTTCTTTCGCTTATGTTGGCCCATGTTACGGGAGGAAGTTTAGGACATCATTGAGGACTCTCGAATCTCTGAGCCCGGACTTTCCTAGCCCTCATCCCCAAGGAAGAACAAGTCACTCATTCTAAGCAATTTAGACCTATTTCACTATGCAATGTCATTTACAAGTTGCTAACAAAAGTGATTTCCTGACGCTGTAAACCCCTCCTTCCTTTCATTATCTCTCCCGAATAGTCAAGATACGTCGAAGGCATGGAAATTATCAACAACGTCATTCTCTCTCATGAAGGCATACACTCTCTTTATACCACGAGCACTCCAGGTATGTTAATAAAGTTAGATTTATCCAAATATTTTGATAAAGTAAGTTGCGCGTATATGAAGTCTGTTCTTATTGCCTTTGGCTTCGCTTCAGACTGGGTTGAATGGATTTTAAATCTCACCTCCTTCGCTTTCTTCTTTATTTTGATAAATGGTGTTCCATCCCACCCCTTATCACCTTCTCATGCAAAACAGAAAGGGGACCGCCTGTCCCCCTTCCTTTTCATCATCATGGAAAAAAGGCTTAGTCGTGTCAGCAAAGCTTCTATTGTTGATAAATCTCTAGCTGGTCTATCCCTTCACGACATAGACCCCCCTATTTCGCACAACCAGTTTGTTGATGATACTTTAATGCTGGGCTACCCCACTGTCTGTGAATCCCTTTGCATCCTTAATATCCTTCAAACTTTTTGTGCAGCCTCATGAATGGACATCAACCGAGAAAAATCCCATCTCTTCTTTTTTAACACCCCAATCCCTGTTCAACTTCATATCACCAACATCCCTTAGAAATAGCTCCTAGGAGGGACTCCTTTCCTCCATGCAGAAAAGGCTCTCCTCCTGGACCTTTGGCTCGCTCAACCTTACCATTCGCCTCATCCTTTTCAAGTCTATTCTTCAAACCCTTCCCATTTATTCTTTCTCGGCTATGGCGCCCCCCGTCTTCATTCTAATTTCCATCAAAACCCTTCAAAAAAACTTTCTATGGAAAGAAGAAAAAACTGAGTGAAAAATATCTTTGATCAGTTGGGAAAAGATATGCAAGACGGAAAAAAATGAAGGTCTAGGCTTACGAGACCCAACCATTCTCAATAAAGTTATCGGTGCTAAGATTTGGTGTAGATGGTTAAAGCGACCCAAAGACCTATGGGCCTGACTTTGGAGGAAAAAATACATTCACAACATTGCATAAAAGCATCTCATCTAATGGAATGAAAAAACTCCAGGCTCCTTGATCTAGAAAGTATCCAAACAAAGCCACTCCCTGTTCATAGATCACGCCTTTTGATAAATTCAGAATGGGTGGAGAACTTCCTTTTGGCATGAATCTTGGCAACAATGGCCCTCTCTAGAGCAGGATTCTAGTGCAAACACTCTTCTTGTCCCCACCACTCAAGTGGGATTAGCCACAGTTGTGGATTACTGGAAAGAAGACCCCCCAGGGACCACGTGGCATCATTGGAAATCCACCTGTTAGCACTCAGTAATTTGCCTAAGGCTGTGAGGCAGTCACAGAGGCAACATCAAAACCACTTCGAGTATTGGATCTAGCCCTCCAAGACTCAGAGAGGGATCTCTCTGTCTGATATAGCTTTGTTTGAAGACGTATTAGGCTAGTTATGAAGAACATGCATGGGTTGGGGTTTTAAATGGTTGTTTTGGAACAACAAGGAGGGCCATTGGGCAAATGGGGTCTGCGCTTTAAACAAGGTGATTCACTCTCAGATTTGGACAAAGTTCTTTCACAGGGAAAGGTAGTGGAAATATTGGATCTAATTAAGTATGGATGGCTTTGATTTGAGGAAGAAATAGGTGAGGTAAAACCCAGGCACATGAGCAACTAAGAATTCTTGAACTAAGCTTTAGTAGAAAACGTAAAGATCATCAAAAGCTCAGAGGCATAGTATCTGCTGATAAATTATGCTTCTATTACTTTCCTTCTGATAATAAGAACTGAAAACAAGCATAATGATCACAAGAAAAACATTAAACAGAGAAAAACACCACCAATCTCACCACACAGGAATCATGTAAAAGAAAACATGCTCATTGCTGATTGATCATCTAAATATTACAAAAAATATTCTCAGGTCATACACAACCCATGCTCCAGGAACCTCACAGGTCGAACCTTTTTACATTAAAATCATATGAATAAATAGGATAGATCATCCCAATAATTTTTGGAAGTCGGTTTAACTGCCTCGGCCAAAAACAACCACCACTCCCACAAAATTTGGAGCTTTCTGCCATGAAAGACGGACCGGTTTTCTACGAAAAAAGGGGTTCAAGCAAACATGATTTTATATTGAATGATGACACCTGGGAGAAAACTGAAAGAGGTTATTGTATATGGGCATGTGATGGACAAAAACCTCCTTCGGTTTCGCCAAATTCGTCCCCATCTGGCCGAAACATCTCCTGCAAGATCGGGACTGAAACGAAAAATGTAAAATATGGAAAAATAGGCCTCGAAGATGTCTTCGATTCTCCCTGCTCGTAACTTCGCTGAAACAACTGAGAGACGTTTTTGTTTTTCAGCCCGTGTTGAGCAAAAAAAACTCTCGGATTTTTAAAATCCATCTCCGTTTGCTCAGAATCTCCTCTGGAAGAAGATATAGTAAAACAGACAAAAATTGCAATTTTTTAAGAAAAGTGGTTTTTTTACGGGAAGGCGGTATTCCAGACCCCCCCCCCTCGTTAAATGTAGACCGGACGGGGGGGTCCGGAATCCAATCTAGACCATTTATTTAGGTGGCCGTCCCTGGGCCGTTCAGATGTGCACAAGTATTATTTCAAATTCCGGACCCCCCCCTCTCGTTAAATTTCGGAAGGTGAGGGGGGGTCCGGAATTATTATGGTGCGTTGATTTGTTTTAATTTATTGGGATGGGACGTGAGGGGAAAGCTGCGTGTATTTGGATGAGGGTGGAAGTGTGAATGGTATGAGTGGAGGGTGACGTAGGGGTGAGGTGTGAGGGGGGTGAGTGGAGTGTGACGTGAGGGGGTTGAGTGGAGTGGAGTGTGACGTGAGGGAGTGAGGTAGACTTAGGGGAGCATGCGTTTTTTTAGTTTTTAAATTTTGTTTTTTGTTATTTTTTATAATAGTTGTGTTATGTATTACGTTATATGGGTTATGTCATGTTTTTGTATTTTGTTTTATATTTTTTGTTTTTTTWTTAATTTGTTTTATTATATATGTTTATTTTATATGTTTTGGTTTTTATACATTTTATTTATTATGCATTTGTTTTATTATATATGTTTTTATATGTTTTTTATTTTGTTTTATAATGTTTTGTTTGATGTTAATTACTATGTTTTTGTTTTAATATTGTTTTATTTAACACTAATTAATAACAACTAACCTAGTTACTAAACTAATTTTTAACTTAATTAATAATTAATTAATTAATTATTAATTAATTATTAAATAGTTATTTATTTATTAGTTTAACTTATCTTAACTATACTAACCTTACTTATTTAATATGACTAACTTTATTGCTAACATTATTAACTTAATGTTTTTATCCTAAGTCTGTTTATGCAGGGATGGAAGGCGGGTGAGGCGTACTCAATGGGGGCAACAGGACAAGGGAGTGAGGGTGTAGCGTGGATGAAGGATGCAACAGGATGATGGAGGATCGAGTGAAAAGAATGGAGGGAGGAAACGGGATCAACCGAGCCATACTTCGTCATCACGGGAGAAACGCCAAATCAACAGTCGAAGAATCGATTCGCCTATAATTATA